>APFE030959343.1:0-13733 GCA_000404065.3 Pinus taeda
GGTGTGAGCGCAATTGGTCTGTCTTTGAGAGGATTCACACAAAGAAGAGAAACCGTTTGGATCAAAAACGGTTAAATGATCTAGTTTATGTCCAATACAACCTTCGGCTCAGACGAAACCATTTGTTGAACAAAAGACCTGATTCAGATCCCATTGTGTTGGAAGACATTGATCCAACGTCAGATTGGGTAGTGGAGAGTTGTCCAGCAGAGTTTGATCCTGATGAGGATCTTGGTTTAGATTTCGATTTGGAGACATCAGCTGAAATTCAACATGTTCAGTTGAATGCAGATCCATCAGCCTCAGTCTCACAGCCAGCAAGGACTCCAGCTTCCTCTTCTCAGCCTGAGCCACGACAGAAGCGCAGCCGCATAGCTACTCTATCTCAGCGTGCATCTACTGCAGTTGCACCGCCTGCTAGTGGTACCACATCTACAGTTGCAGTTGGAGATGATGATGATGAGGAGGAGCCATGGGCAGGGGCTCTGACTCTGATGATGATGATGATCCAGAGATTGATCGACATGATCTTGGCTCCTCTGGCAGTAGCTATAGCCAGTAGTACTTTTGTTGTAGACTTGTAGTCTTGTAGAGGCCATTTCTAGCCTCCTTGGTTATTTGTTTTTTGTTTTGAGTCTTTGATCATGTATGACAGTTGACTATGTATTGCCATTGGGTACCATTTTGATATAATGGATTGGTTCATGAGCCTACTTTGATCATATGTTGTCTTCCATCTATATTATAATGTTGTGTGTTTGGAAACATGAATGAAAATCTTTAAAATTATGTTTAAAATTTTCAAAATTATGTTTTTAATCAAAAAACTAAATATTTAATGTATTTTTTACAACGACCGAGTCATTGAAAACGAGTCGGCCGAGTCATTACCGTTTCGGAGTCGAAGTCGGAGTCATTGCTCGGCCGAGTCGAAGTCGGAGTCGGAGTCTTAAAACATTGCCTACAACATGGTTTGCAGAACAAGAAGAAGAGCAAGTGACCAGCTACAATAGTTATGAGAGGTCTACCATTTCAGACACATTCAGAGGATATATCTATAGGGTCCCCAACTTCATCATTTTCACAGGGCAATCCAGAAAACACTCCAGCATCAAAAATTGTCCAGAGGCAAAAAGAATTAAATATTTTTGAGAAGTACAAAGAGATCAAGCAAACAAACACTCAAGCACAGCACCTACACAGTTTTGGAAGCAAACTTCCACCACTCAGCATAGACTCATGTCAACATTTGATACAGAAAATGAGAGAATGCAAATGGCATTCTTGCAAGCACAGGTCCCCCATCCACAATCAGCAACAGATTACAAGCAAAGTGTTAGGCCCCTATACCAATAGGTGTCATATGTCATGATTGACTTGATGAGCTCTGTAATATACTAATATGTTCATACCTTTTATTGTCGCAAAGGTTTTCCATATTTTCAAAAAATTAAAAAATGTAAAAAGAGTATACCCTAAAAGAAAAATCAAAGGGTAAAAAGAATAAAGACAGTTAAAAAAAATAAAAGAAAATGAACCCCAAACAAAAATGCCCAGGAAAGTGTTCAAGTCTAAATGCCACTACTTTTTCATTTGTGTAATAAACAATTGTTTCATGAATAGTCAAATTGTTTAAACTTGGCTCATTCATCTTTCAATTTCATGTTGTAGAATAGAGAATGAATATCTGACCAAATAGTGTAATCTTTGCAAATAAGTAGATAGGTAGAGTAAATAAAAAGGTGCTCAACAATTTAATCTGAGGTGTCATATGTCATGATTAACTTGATGAGCTCTGTAATATGTTCATACCTTTTATTGTTGCAAAAGTTTTCCATATTTTCAAAAAATTAAAAAATGTAAAAGAGTATACCCTAAAAGAAAAATCAAAGGGTAAAAAGAATAAAGACAATCAAAAAAAATAAAATAAAATGAACCCCAAACAAAAAAGACCAGGAAAGTGTTCAAGTCTAAATGCCACTAATTTTTCATTTGTGTAATAAACAATTGTGTGCAGCTTGTTACTTTTGCCACAATTCATGAATAGTCAAATTGTTTAAACTTGGCTCATTCATCTTTCAATTTCATGTTGTAGAATAGAGAATGAATATCTGACCAAACGATGTAATCTTGGCAAATAAGTAGATATGTGGAGTAAATAAAAAGGTGTTCAACAGTTTAATCTGAGCTCTTGGATGTAATAAGAGTAGACTTAGATAGAAATCATTATGTAAAAGAAAAGGAAGTTGAAGAGAGTTTTCCAATTTAAGTGCACTCTAATAAAGAAGAAAAAATGCTAGGTTAAAGTAGGTAGGGTAGGTAGATAATGTTGCAGAATCATGTGTGATGAATGATGTCTCTAAATGTGTTAATCTTTCATTTTTCATCATAAGGCAAAGGCATACACAACATTGAAGACATCACAAGCAAAGCAAAGTCACAATGATTAACTCCCCTTCTCATTTTCCCTAATTATTCACTAATTTCCTCTAAGGACTAAGGTCTTTGCTAAATTGGAGGGGCTCAGAGCATTTCTCTGACTTCTGGAGGGACCGAACCCTCGGCCCAATAATTTAAAAAGCCTAAGTACTTAGAATCGTCCATAAACCATCATTTGTTCATTTTTATAAGTCTTTTCCTAAGTAAAATCCTATTTTACTTAGGAAAAATACACAATATCACATGAAAACCCCTTTTTTCCACTTACGCCTAAATTAAATGTACATTCTAATGTTTTACTTAGCGCTTTTTCATTACATGTTTTCATATTAATTTCTAACTCATATTATATAACTCCTGAATAGAAGTTCACCATTTCCCGTATTATTAAATATATATAGAAATCCCCAAAATATTATATATCCCGCCCCCGGTTAAATATAACCATAATCAGTGTTAAAATCGGATTATTGGGTTAATTTTTGCCTCATTAAAAAACTAAATCTCCCGCTGCATTAGCAAAGAATTAATTAACCCTCATAGTTAATTAAGAGCCTCCCCGACCTATCATAATCACCCCGATATGATTAATTAATTTTTAATTATATTGGGCCCGCCACAGTTAAAGCCCCGCCATATCACTCGCCCATTGCTTGTCCGATCGCACTTCCCTCATCCGACGATCGTTATTGATATCGCGCCCCCCTTGGTGACCGTGCATTAACACGCCATCACCGGGTGGTTTTCATCCCGTACCTCCGCCACGCATCATACAATCAACGGGATCACTGGCTCCCGGTCGAATACCGCTCAATTCCAAAAGCGGTGTGACACCACACCGCTTACCGCCCTTCGCATACGATAAATTGTCCCGTCGTACTTACGTCATTCGCCTGATAACCAAACCCCCCCCCCCCCCCCAACCTAGATTTTGTGAATAAAACTAATGAAATGTCATTCTCGATGTTTTATACGGCAAATTGTGTTCCCATGCAAAGTAACGTCCCAATCAAATTGCTAAAGCTTTCCAACTACCACCTGGTCAGATAATTTGCAGCGACGCACTCCAGAACCTGTTATTCAACCTGCCATTGCACTGTTCACTTCCCCATTACAGGGATTTATCCAATTTCCACCGAAACCCTGCAAGTTTTGGTTTTACACTGAAAATTCCACAAGAAAGAGCTAAATTCAGTACAAATCCAAAATTTCTTTCACTATATTGGTTCCCAAACTCGCTGTTTGGCCTATTTTCTCACAAAAAAAACCAAAGTACATTTCTGAATCCACAAGAACCAAAAATGGAAACCCCTGTTGTTTTGAACATCGCACCACTCAATGCCCCTCATAAAAACCTAGACCATCTGCCTCTGGCAGATAAAGACTTCCAAATAAAAGACCTATCCACTAACCAAAATCATCTTAAGGTCTTTTGCCAATCTAGGGATAACTACCTAAATGGCTTAGATATCCTGGGACTATGAGAATCGAACCTTCCCAGGTATTTTCTTCCTTCAGTCCATGTTTTCTCAGATATAATTCATCAATGTCAGGCAAATTATGATCCAAACCTAAGAGTTGTTATGTCCCCAAGTCAAACAATTATTTTCCCCATAACAACTGCATCCATAAATGAAATGTTACAATTTTCCCCTGGTCAAGCCCTAACTCCCCTTTCTATGGGATATTTACTTGAGAAATCCATTGAAATACCCCAATCAAAACTCATTCGCATCTGTCAAACCTTCATGTTAGAAAAACATCAGCCCAAAAGCCCCCCTCCTTATGTACAGACCTTTTTCACAGATATGGGCAGACTTATAGTGGATATGATATCTTTAGTGATGGTACTTAACACTAGTGAATACGTTGATGATGTAACCCTAGTGTTGTTGTCAATTTTTACTCTTGGACAGCCACCTGTTGTTAAGTATGACTATGCTTCCTACATTGCCAATAAGATTCATGATCAATTCCTAAGACTGGACGATGAAGGCGTGTTCAAGTATACCACTTTCATCTATCATCTTATGTTGTATTATCAGTCTGAGAACTTCCCTTTCCCTATTAAGAAGCTTGACACCAAAGGAAATCCTAGGTCCATCATATTTTGGAGTCCCATTTTCCATAAGTCCCTTGAGACCCCTTACACCTACAATGAGTTCATAGATCTATTTGTCCATCCAGCAACCACTTTGTTAACAGGAGTTTCCCCTCCTAGGATCAATGGTGATATGAAGAAAATCCTCCATCTCTCCAAGCAGTACAGGATAGGTGATTGGTACCTATATAAAAACCATACAAAAATCAAGATCTATGGGTGTGAGCTCTGCCCCTTAAAGCTACCAAAGTATGTTCCAATGAGACTCTTTGCATTAAAATATTTCAGGCAGATGATAAATGCAGACCTAGTCCATTTTTGTAATGCCAAGAAGAAAGCTCAGCTTCGAATTAAGAATTTGCTAGGCCCTTTTGTCTGCAACACTAGGGAAGCATGGAAAGAAGCTGAAATCATTTTAGAAGATCATCTTAAGTTACAAAAGAGTTTTGGGTGGGTACCATATGACCCTAACATCTTTATATGTGATAGAAGAACGAAGAATAGGTTGTCTCCATACATTCACCATAGGATCCCAGAGATTGAACAGTTTGCAAATATGGATGAATGGATAGAAGGGACCTTAGTAGAAAATGAGAGTGAGCAAGCCAATATTGAAAATGTTATGAAAGATTTTGAGAAAACACTTGACCTGGATTCTTTTGGGCAGGTACAAAGATCAGGAATTAATGCATCTATTGCTGGAACCTCTCAGCAAACTTCACAGGAAATTAGCACACCAACCACAGGGTCATCAAAAGGTAAAGAACTAGAAACCAGTGTTCAGATCACACAACAGTCTACAATGTCTAAGCAAACTGAAACTTCCAAAGAACAAATCCAAATGCCAACTCCTCCAACTCAAACCAATGTGGAAGGACCTCCAAGCTTGCAGACTCCTCTAAATGAGGAAAGGAATAAAAAGAGAGACAGGGAAGTAGCTACCACTGCCTGTGGACCCTCAGAGCAGCCTGGGACAAAAAGGCAAAGGTTAAATCCCCTTTCAGAAGAGGAATTTGTGGAAGAGACTACAAATACTCAGAGGAGAGAAGGAGTAGATAGTCAGCACACTCTTCCAGTGGGAGGAACATCCACTAGCTCACAAAGACAAGAACTAGAAAGGCAGCAAAGTGCAGAGATATCATCTTTCAAACCACCAATGAAAGACGCCGTAGATATCAAGAAATCATTTACAGAAATCAAAGCCAGGAATGATCCATTGAGTCTCCAAATTTATAATCAATATTTGAAAATAGCCCCCACAAATCAAGAGAGAATTGTCAGCCTATGACATTAAAGAAGGCAAAATGATAATGAGCTACTTCAAGCCTAAAGTGCAACAACCTCAGTCAGCAGCAAATTATATCAGAACAAATTTGGAGGTCATGGCAAAGAATATTCATCCTATGGATCAGATTGAATTGTACAAACAAACTGGAGAAATGGTCTACTCAACCTTGACTAGTAAGGCAATGATGGCCCATGGGTTACAAAATTCTTTGGATAACACAACGGCCGAGCTACACTTGGAGAAAGCCTCCTCCCAAGCTAAAGACAACAAAATAAAGTCTTTAGAAGAAATTATTACTGGATTGGGACATGATCCTAAAGATGTGAAGAGTGTAGAGGCATTAATCAAAAAGAAAGATGAAGATATTGTTGCTTTGAAGAAGCAACTAACGCTGCCTCCTTCAAGGCATCCACAGACTACAGAGATTGTAAAGCAAAAATCTGAAGAAGAGTTGATGGATTTACTTTTAAAGCTTAATGAGAAATTGAATGAGACTGAACAAGAACTAGAAAAAGCACTGAAGGACAAACAAGGAGAGTCGACCTCCCAGCCTCCTGATGTAATACCAGTAGTCTCAATAGCAGTACCTTCTACACTTGGGACAGCATTAGCACCAAATATTCCACCAGTCACAGCAGAGGTGGTCACAGGGACAGCACAGGTCAGCAGTGCCAATTTGAACACAGAAGAATTAATAAAGTCAATCAAGGACATAAGACTACAAGTTTCAGAGCTAAACAGGTTAAAAGAACAGTTTGCTAAGCTGGAACGAAGCTATGATCTCTCAAAGATAAATATTGTAGAAAAAACAAGAGAGATTAAAACATTAGAGAATAAAGTGAAAACATTAGAAAAAAATCTCACTTTTGACAAGCCCCTGACAGAGATCAAGAAAATTCTTTGGCCCAACATCACTCAATCCATAAATGATGTTTGGCCATCCATTCAAGTAATCTTTGAGGAGATTGATCTAGTAAAGACAGCCCAGGAAGAAATTCAAAGGACAAAAGCACAATTAGGACAAATGCCTGAAGAAGCCAATAGGCTCATATATTTTTTGAATACCAGGAATGAGGAACAGCTGGAAGAATTTGGCATCACAGATAGAACAAAAACCATTTTGGAAATCGAAAGGGTATTAACCAAGAAAACTTTGATGCAGAATTTAGAAAGAAGATGTCATGACATGCAGGTGGAGATTAATGTTTTCATGGAGAAGTTTGCTATTTTGCAGAATAAAGGGCTACTAAGTCCTTTAGTGATTAATGACAGATTAATGAAGCATAGAGATTATGTAGATAAATTAAATAAATATGCAGGCAATCTAGCAAGTTCATCAACCAGCGTATCAAGAATAAAAGCACTCCCTACTGGCCAAGTTCTCTATGACAACCTAGAGAACTTATTTTATGTCGAGCATGAGCTGAAACACTTGTTCTCAATTCACCGCACGTTCTTCAAGTATACAAAAACAGATGAAACCCTCAGAAAGCTTCAGAAAACTAGAATACCACAACCAAAATATGTGGGAAGAAATGCTTGAAATTTTGTAATTTATCTGTGGTAAAAGGTAAATTCTGATTTTACTCCAATCAATAAGAGTAAAGAGGATGAAAAGAGATCAACAAGTAAAAACTATCAGATGCAGGTATAGTGTATCAGTAGAAAGATCAAACAGAGTAGCCAGCACATGATTACACCGAGGACAGCAAGAGGCCAAATCATAGGGCCTAACTCCAACACATTCTCAAGAATAGGGACAGCAAACCATTTCGTTGCCTTACCAGTCATCTACGAGGTCTTCTAGCCCTATTTTCTTGAAAGATATGATTAGTCATCTTAGCGTATATCTCACTTTGTTATGAGATATTTCATTGTAAAATTATTGTATAAATACACCCCCATTCGGAGTATTGAAGGTGGATTCTTTAACATTGCTGTAAAACTGATATTTTGAAATAAAAAGCGTTGTTGGGCAAATTTTTCATGGCTGGCTGGATGAAGGATTGATGTAAAGGACTTTTCTCAGGATCCATGTGTTGGACATCAAGCAAATAAGTATCTTATATCTCATGTGTTAATGTTTTCTGGTTTATTATATTCATTACGTTTCATATCTTAACATTAAACGAAAAAGAATAATTCAGAAAGTGCTTAAGTGCAATCTGTCTTCAATCGTTTTTGTTCTCAATGTTTTCTTCTGAACTAGTATAAACAGTGAATTCTTAATTGCCCCTGTTTTCTAGTTTATTCATCTTAATCATTTGGTAAAGAATTCTTAATTGCTCTTTATTGATGGTTAGTCATGTTCTGCTCTCTTAAAGTATGTTGAAGGATTCTTAGTTGCCCTTTAACCCTTTAAGCCCATCCCATCTTTTTAAGTCTCTATTTGCTCCCTGTTCAGCTATCTTGCCCTGTGAAACCATCCTTTATTGAGAAACCAAAATCCAATTGAGCCATTTTCCCTGACTCCATTAGCCCAATGGACTAAACTATTCAGTTCTACCCCTTTGCTACTGAAATTCACCAACAAATTCAAACAAAACCCCAAGCTCTAATAACTAGCCTAAAACTTTATAACGCAAAGCTAAAACTTAAAGAGAGAGCCCTCTCTGGATACATATTGGCTAGATTCTGTATCTAAAAGATTGGTTTGTGGTTACCTCGGACCCCTTTCCCCTTCTTACAACTTCTGGGAAAATCTGAGTGATAACACAAAGCACATTTGAGTTTGAGGCAAAGGATGTCCATCCTTTGGACCAGATGGACATGCATATGCAAACTGGAGAGATGGTTTACTCCACATTCACACAAACTGCAATGATTGCTTCTAAATTGCAGGTATCTTTAAGTAACATTCAATCACAGCTAAAGCTTGAAAAGGTTTCTTCTTTGGCTAAGGATAATAGAATAAAATCCTTAGAAGATCTAGTTATTAAAGCAGGGTATGATCCAAGCAACATAAAGGCAGTGGAAGAAATCATAAGAAAGAAAAATGCCATTGCTTCTCTCAGAAAACAATTAAAATTGCTAGCTACTGAAGATCCTCAATCTAAGGAGATGGAAGAATTGTAAAGTCAGAAGGAAAATATGCTCATGCTCATCATGGAGCAAAATGCTCAGATAAAGGAAATGGAATAAGATATGGCCAAACTCATCAAGGAGAATGAGCAAAATTCTCAGCTCGCTTTGGTACCTCTTAATGCAGTGCCTCTTGCATCAATACTTCAAACAGGTCTTTCTACATCAGCTACAACAGCAGGAGCATCCACCTCTAGAGCACCCTCTACTTCAACTATGGATGATTCTATCAAACTGGCCCAAACAATGGAAAATATGTCAATACAAGGAGAAGAAATAAAAAAGCTATGAAAGGATGTAAAGGTCCTACAGGAACAAAATACCAGATATGAAAATTCTCTCCTAACAGAGCTGCAGAAATCCCAGAGGCTTACCCAAAGAATGCAATAGATAGAGAAGGAAACTGCCATGGGTAATACCCTAGCCCGAGTTAAGGAGAACATCTAGAAAAGAATAAATGAAGCCATGATAGAAATTTGGCCACCTATACAGATCATATTTGAGCAAAAGGAATTAATTAAGAAATCCAATGAAGCTATTGAAAAGATCAAAGAGTTGTTGGGCGATAAACCAAGTGAAGCTACAAAGCTCATTAAGTTCCTCAATTCCAAAATAAGCAGGAGCTAGAAGAACTAGAGATTGTTGACAGGAGTGAGACAATACCAGAGGTGAAAAAGGTGTTGATCAAAAGAAATTTAATCAGGCAGCTGGAAGAAAAATGTCAAGTTTTGGACATAGGTGTACAGAGGTTCTTCAGCAAATTGGAAGTCCTTGATAAAAAGGGACTTCCCAGTTTACTAGTGATAAATGACAAGCTCAACACATGGCCAGATTATAGCCAGAAATTGATGAACATTGCTAAAGACGGTACTAAGTTTGCAGGAGTGAAAGGCAGCATAACAAGGAAAGCATTTTTAGAAGCATTGACATATGATTTAGACATCTAGTATGAATCAAGCACGTCTTTATTTCCAAGCCAACTTTTGCCAAATATATTGAAGTGGACGAGGTCTACAAAAGTTACTCAAGATGTCTATCCCTAGTGAACAACATTGGGATAAATTGTGCAAGTTAAAGGAGTAAGAAGATGATTTTGTTTTTCCAATACAGGCCCAACAGCAGCAAAAAATTGAGGGCCAGATATTCAGCAGTTCCACAAAGCTAGGGCCACCAATCTAAGCAATTTTAATTTTCCTATATTTTGTAACAAATAGATAGAATTGGTTTTAGAAATTCCTAAAATACATCCTGATTAGGCTGACAAGATATTTTGTAAATAAACTTATAAATACTTCTCTTTTTTAAGTATGAAGGGTTGATTTTTGCAATCCATAAAGCTATTGTACTCTTTCATTCAATGGGCTAATTAGTAATAAAAGGACATTCTTCACAGGATTCATGTGTTGGACTATTTGGAAGTGCTTCTCTCGTTGTCTATGTGTTATTTCTTTGTTTTCATACATATGTGTTCTTAAATCTGAATTATTTTACAGAAAGTTGATGAACAAAATTTGTTGAAAAATACACTCTGATTCTAGTTGTGGATAATTTAAATGTTTTCCTCGGATATTAAGTTAAAGAATTCTTAACTGCTCTTTTGCTTAATTGAACCTATCTCTTTTCTTCTCTTACATTTCATTTGAAACTAGGAGATCCAATTAGTTCAGCTAGCTTGCCCTGTGAAACTCCTTTGAAAATCTGAGACTAATCCACGTTAAGTTTGTAGACTCCATAGCCCAATGGAAGTTTCAAGCATTTAACCAACCAAACTAATTCTAAAATCAAACTCCGAACTCTCATAACTAGCCTAAAATTACAAATACAACAAAGTTAAATCTGATAGAGGGATCCCTCTCTGAGTTTAGGAAGGCTAGAACCTAAGCTCCAAAGTGGTTTTGTGGTTACCTCTGTGGCTTCTTTCACAACCTTGGAAATTACAAAGTGCTAACAATAACAACATAAACTTTTCCCTTGCTGCCCCAACATTGGATAATTTGGTCTTCCCCCTTTATCAAGACTATAGCCTACGAGGTTGGATAGGCTACTTCGTCCTCCCCTGGGCAATTAATCCATAGGGGCATTACATAAATGAAGCCCAATTCTTCACTAAATTTTATCTCCATCCAAGTTCTCACCATATTATTAAGAAAGCAAATATTCCTAAAACTACTTTCTACACACATGAAGGCATTAAAAGTCCCTAGTGATGCCTTTTGGTCTTAGCAAATGCACCATCCACTTTTTAGAGCCTCATCAACAAAATATTTCAAGCCCTGTTGCGCCATTTTATCCTTGTCTTCTTTGACGATAACTTGATCTACAACAAAGCTTATGAAACACATGTGGATCATTCCTTATAAATCCTCTGCACTCATCAATTGTGCTTCAAATGTTCCAGATATCAAGCCAACAACAACAAAAAATGTTCCAAATACGTTTTTGGTGCATCAAAAGTGTGTTGGACACCTAATCCTCAATGGGTTAGTGTGGAAGCCGAACGGACAAAAGGAGTCCAAGAGACCTTGGGATGTGAATCCCAACGGTCACATAATGTACTATAAATGTATATCATTTGTCAATAAAAATTGTATTGCATGTTTTATCTTTCATATCTCTCTTACTGTCCATGTGTGTTTAACATGGTATCAGAGCAGGCGATTGCTGGTCCTGCTCCAATATTGAGCCACTTGTTTTGTGGTCTCTATATATATGTCAGTTCTGTGTTACCTGACCTCTGACTCTGCCTTATTCCCCTCAGACCTGAAATAACCTACCTCTCCCAGCATTGCACATCTGTCCATACTATCATTTCCTGTTTTAGCACTGAGGCCTGACGGTGCCACTACAGAGATACGCCTCCATCGATGAAGGTCCGCTCCTGTTGAATGCGTTACGTCCAAAGTTGAATGCGTAGAATACGTTGAATGGGCTCTGTGGTTTTCGGTATACACCGCTTTTGTATATGGTTTCACAGAACAATGTGAAGCTCCTCTGAAGAAATTGCCCCGTTTCTACAAAATTTACAGCAACCGATGCATTGAGAAAGGTACCCATTTTTTGCCAGATTTATCCACATCATAGGCCTTGTCGTGCCATATGATAATGGTGGACCGCTTGCCTTCACCCTGGAATGTGATAAATGGCTTGTTCCTTGGGATTGTAACTCTCTCCCTGTAAATGCCAGCGCGTATGAAAATAATAACTCTCCGGGTATTGTTCTTCGACACGAAATTGACTGCATCTTGCACGCGTTGAAAATCTGCGAGGCTTCCATCTTGGGAAATGCTCAAGACTAGCATTGGTTGTGGCAGCCTAGTCCCGTTAATGCCCTATTCTTGTTGCTGCACATCCACCAAGTACCAAGGGGTGCTCACGTTTCAAATTGTTTGGAGCCACTGATCGTAGCGCCCTTTTGCTGCAACAATCTCTAGTTGGCTGGTGCTGCAGTCGTTCTTGCACGTATAATTGTTTAATAGGCTGGAGGAATCTGGTCTGTTTTCGTGGTATTAGGAGTCTGCAACTTGTTGCAATTGAAGATTGTTATTTAGAACGCATATTGAGGAGAACCGAGTCAGCACAGCTCACATGGCTCTGTTGGTATAAATGTCCCTACAATGTCCTACCTGCCTGGATTATGATCGACCATTTGAGAGTCTTAGAAGTGGCGGGGAGCAGATTGAACAAACTGTGGCCCCAAGAATCTGAAGCGCCTTTCGAATTGCGAGAGCTAAATGTCCGGGCTCCCTTGTCAGAGTTTCCAAAATCCATAGGGTACCCGAGACACCTCGAAAAGATCGTGGTGCGTTATGAAGCACTCACAATAACAACTTTGCCTGACGAAATTGGTGATCTGCGTTCTCTGAAACACTTGGAGATAAGGGGCTGCTCCATACTGAAGTCGCTGCCTGATTCTTTGGAAAGGTTAACAAACCTGGAGCACATCGTTTTGTTTGATGCTTCCTCTTTGCTGATTCTTCCCATTTCTTTTGGGAAATTAACTCGACTCAAACATCTGTCTTTGAGGGGTTGCCGCAACTTGAGCATCTTCCACAAAACCCTAGGAAACATTACCACTCTGGAGTACTTATATCTTCAAGGTTGCATCAAAGTGACAGAATTACCTCCACTACTCCTTCCTTTGGTTTTGGGAGCACTACAACTTTTGGTCAATTGACTCCAGCACTTGGTGCTGCATCTACTCCAACATTTGGGAGTAGCACAACATTTGGAAGCAATCCATCTTTTTCTTTGGGGTCAAATTTCGGCTTTTGGAGCTCAGTCAAGGGTATTTCCTTTTCAATAACCATTTCCTTAGTCGAATCATTTTATGCTTATCGACTTTCCATGCGTCTCAAACAATTGGAGGGTTGAGTAACAAGAGTAATTGATAGCGATATTGTTTGGAGTCTTTATTGTCTTTAGTGATATTGTTTTGAGATCCTCGCAGAGGAGAGCTAAAATTCTTTTAAAGGTTTTGAAAGCTCTACAAGAGCATATTTGGGCAAAGATATTTGTTGGAAAAGAAAGTCATTTCGCAAAAGGGAGTAAGAATTTGCTGAAGAAAAATGGTTCCAATTGATGAAATATTAGAGTTACTGGACAATCTAATACTCTCTACTATAGATAATACAGTCAAAATCAACAAAGATTTTCTCACCGATATTCATAGTTGTTTACAAGATGTACATGAAAAGATCAATTTTTTGCAGCTTGAATCACAACTATAGCAAGAAGAGCTACATCAAAATAGACACCATTCTGAACCTGTTTTTGTTCAGAACATTGAGATAACCACCCATTAGCAGCATGTTAATAATGTTACAG
>APFE030959343.1:14144-41466 GCA_000404065.3 Pinus taeda
ATGGACAAAAGGAGTCCAAGAGACCTTGGGATGTGAATCCCAACGGTCACATAATGTACTATAAATGTATATCATTTGTTAATAAAAATTGTATTGCATGTTTTATCTTTCATACCTCTCTTGTTGTCCATGTGTGTTTAACATTATCTCTTCTAGGGTCTTTATTCTGTTGTATTTAGCTAAGGAAGATATATTTTCCAAATCCAATTGGGCAGATGTATTACTTAATGAATCCTTCAATTGGTGGGCCAACATTGTCTTATCTGCTAATGTAGCATAGACCATTTCACCAATTTGTTTGTGCAGTTCAATCTGGTCCATTGGGTGTATATCTTTAGCAAGGACCTCTAGATTTGTTCTTATGTAGTCAACTGCAGACTGTGGTTGCTGAACCTTAGGCTTAAAATGACTTAAGATCATTTTCTCCTCCTTAATGTCATATGCTGCCATTAGTCTTTGCTGTTTGGAGGGTGTCATTTTGAGAAATTGATCATAAAGCTGCATTCTAAATGGCTCATTTTGGGCCTTAATGTCCGTTAATGTTCTTTTAATATCAAAACGTTGCTTACTTTGCAGCCTTAAGGAGGAAACTTCCATACCATGCTGCCTCTCCATTTCTTGCCTGTGAGAGCTGGTGGATGTCTGTTGGCTGGTTGCCCTCTCCTCTCTTGGGCTTTCTGTGATTTCTTCACTAATTTCCTCTTCAGGTAGAGGATCTACTCTTTGCCTTTTGGCCCCTGGCTGCTTTGTTGACCCACTTGCAGGTGTGGTCTCTTCTCTGTCCCTTTTCTTGCTCCTTTCCTCATTGAGAGGAGTCTGTAATGTTGGTACCTCTGGTGCCTCTGTCTGTAGTGAAGGGGCTTGCCCTTGACCCTATTCCTTTGAGGTAGTTGGCTGGTCTGTCATTGTTTCTTGCTATGTATCTACTACCTCCTTTCCCTTTGCTGTCCCTGCTGTTGGTGTAGTCCTTTCTTGGGCAGCTTGTTGTGAAGCTGTAGTAGTTGAAGTGCCTTCTCCGGTTTGCTGTGGTACTTTGAATGACACCTGCCCAAAAGAATCTAAGTCAACAGCCTTTTCAAGATTTTTCATATTTTGTTCCATTTTCTCTTCCTCAGTGAGCTGTTCAATTAGTGTGCCTTCTACCCATGCATCTTGGTTGGTAAATTGTTCTATTTCAGGGATGCTGCAATGTTCATAGGCTGACAGCCTATATTTTATCTTTCTTGCATTGATAAAGCCATTTGGGTCATAGGGTACCCACCAAAATCTCCTCTTTAATCTGAATTTTTCACCCAATATCTGGTCGGCCTCTTTCCATCCTTCTTTTTTGTTCACGATGTAGGGGCCTAAATTGGTCTCTTAATTTCAATCGAGCCTTTTTCTTGGTACTATGAAAGTGAGTCAAATCTGAATTGATAAATTTCCTAAAATATTCCAAGGCAAACAGTCTCATTGGCACATATCTTGGCAGCCTGTAGGGGCACAGCTCACAGCCATATATCCTGATAACAGTGTGATTATGGTAGAAGTACCAGTCACCTATTTTGTAGCTTTTGGAGAGCTGTAATATTTTTTGCATATCATAAGACAGTCTAGGAGGAGGAGTTCTCATCAAGAGAGAAGATACTGGATAGAAAAACATGTCAATAAACTCACAGTAAGAGTAAGGAGAGTTATGGACTTGATGAAAGACTAAGGTCCAAAAAATCACAGATCTCTTTTCTCCTTTAGAGTCCAATTTTTTGATGGGAAATTGAAAACTATCTGGCTGATAATATAGGAACAGATGATAGATGTAGGATGAATATTTGAAGACTCCCTCCCTGTCTAAATTCAAGAGCTGGTCATGGATCTTGTTGGCAATGAATTTAGCATAGTTGTATTTGACATCAGGGGGCTGCCCTGTGGTGAATATGGATAATAAGACTAGTGTAGTTTCATCAATATATTCACTTGTCTTGAACCCCAGAGTATAAGATATCATATCAACAAGTAATTTACCCACTTCATTGAACCATGCATAGTGAAAAGGAGGTGGCTCAGTGGGCTGATAGTTTGGTTTCATAAACATTTGGGCAATGCGAGCTATCTCTAAACTGGACAATTTGGGGTCCTCATCAAGCAAGAATTTCATAGTAAGAGGAAACATAAGCTGAGTTGGTTTGAAGTTTAGCATTTGATTTATGGAGTCAGGAGTTACATGAAATAGGGTAGTTCCAGATGGAGTTTTGACTGCCCTTTGGGTTGGTTCATAGTTCTCACAGCAGAGGCGAACTATCTCAAGGAAAACATTGACAGAGGGGAGGTAGTAGATGGGTAAATTCGATTCCCATATCCCATAAAAATCATTTTTGCTTAAATAACTGTTCCTTAGTTCACAGAATGCTTGGAGATGGTTCCTGTCACCAGCTAAGTCTTGGATTTGATAATCTTTATCAGCTAATGGCAACCATTCTAATTCCTTGTGAGGTGCATTGAGAGGGGCTATATTGAGGGCTAATGGAGCCTCCATTGTCTAACTGTCTGTGATTTTGAAATTGGAAATTTTGGGTCTGTGTAAGTGAAATAGGAAAAACAATAGCTCTGTGGATTTTCTCCTGGAAACACAGACTGTATTCGACTTTAGAATTAACTCAGTGGGTAGAATTTGTAGAGGAAAACATAGCTCGCAGAGTTTTTAAGCAAGAAATGGATAGAAACAGTTCAGAGCCTTTTCCTTCGGTAATCTCAGACTAGAGTGGACTCGAGTTCGATTATGCGGGAGAAATTTGCAGAGGGAGAGGGAGTTTGCGGGATTTTTGGTAAAAATTGGACAAAAAAGTAGTTATGGTGTGTATATTTGAAGACAACAAAGTGTTTTTTCTTCAAATTTGGGTTATGCGGGCGATTTTACAGAGAAAACTAAAGAAAAACAGGGTTCGGGAGCAAAATTCATGTAAATACCTTTTTTAACTGTGAAATGAGTGATTCACAGGTGGCGAACCGAGCTGAGGGGTCGAGCTATGGTGTAAACTTGCTGGTGGCGGACTGTGTGGTCGAATGACTATCCTTGGGCGTAAATTGGCATGCAGACGTTGCACAGAGAAGACAAACAAAAACAAGCGAAAATGACACTTTCACCTCTTTTTAACAAAAATTTTGACTTTGGCGGGTTTTGGTGCATTTCTATCGGATGACGTCATCGTGACATGTGGTTTTGTCGTGTAGCGGGGTACAGAAGATGACGTGTCGCATGACGTGGCGGGTGACACGGAGGTGAGGTGTTGATGCAAGTAGGTGACATGGCATGACGTCAGCGGGGGGCGGCAGTAGGGCAGTAAGCGGTATTCCCCGCACTGCCTTTGGGCCTGCGGTGGGTTATGGAGGGGGGGGGGGGGCTCCAATCACGCCGGGAGTCTCACCAAAATCCCTCTTACCGCTGAAATACCGCCCATTCCCCCGCACATTGTTCGACAATCGGAGGGGGGTGGGGGGGCGCCAATATCCGTCGGACAGCCGTTGGATTTAGGCGCGACGATCGGCCGGCTGGAGGCGAGTGGGAAACAATGGAGGTTTGCAGGGCGGGAACCCACATTTAATATTTCATCGTTTATAATGTTTTTGCGGGGTTTGTGATATGTTTCAACTTTGGGTGTGGGCGGGCTAGTTATTTATTTAACCGGATGTTAAGTAAACTCCAATGGAGCACGTGGAGGGTTGTTTATTGGCCCCGGGTGGACCAATAACTCCCGACAAAAATTAAAATATGGCCATAACTTTAGCCGAGGGGGGGTATTTATAATATTTTTGGGATTTTTTGTGTATTTAGTATAACAGGGGTGGGAGAAACATTACATGGGAGCTATATAAATAGGTTTAGCATGTTAATATGAAAGGTATGATGTTTAAGCAAAGCACTAAGCTTGAAAAGAAAAAACTTAGGCTACAGGAAGGGTCATAAGAAGAAAGATTTTACACAAAAAACGTGGCTTCTTAGCCCATGGAGAAAACATTATTTTGCTGAAACTTTTACCTGAAATGGAATGGTCTAGGGATATTGAGCAGATCTCAATATCCTAGTGGGATGTTAGTAAGTGATTGCTGTGAGGCGAATGAGGGGAAGTTAGACATGCAACATCTGATTTGTCACCACACCTTGCCATGGCATTCATGATATTCATAAAAGATGCATTATCTTAGAGAAAGAAGATCACTCTTGCAACTGCTTCTGCAACATCAAAACTACTTACCCAACCTAGTACACCTAACATTTTTTCTTCATTTTGATTGGGTGCATTTGAACTAGCAAACCCTGGTTCTCTTCTTTTCTTTTAGCTGCCCTCCTATCTAAGTCTACCCTTATCTCTTCCAAGGGCCCAGATTAAGCAGTTGGGCTCCTTTGCTTCTCTACCTATCTACTTATCTGCCAAGCTTGAACTGTTTGGACAGACCTTTATTCTCTATTCTAAGACAAGTAAATTGAAATATGAACCTGGCCAAGATTAAGCTATTTGGCCATTCATGAACTATGATAAGATTCAAGCAACTGTACATAGTGAAATTCTTCAAAATGTGGAACCTTTGCAGCATGGAAAGGATGAACATATTTGGCACTTCTCCAGTCAATCATGAAAAATGAAACCTAGTGGTATAGGAACCTAACACAAGGTATGGGTAAATTTACATTTTCTTAAACTAATTTGAAGTATATGAATGATAGGCTTAGTGATAATCTATCTCTACTAATTGTAATGATTCACATACCCTTCTATATTTGTACCATCCTATCCCCACTACCCCTTCCCTTCATTTCTACTCGTGCGATACAAATGTCAAGTACCTATTCATCATTACAACAACCAACCCGCACCATAATTCAAATTTCATGGTTGTCATTTCAAAATAAATTTAAATTTGTTTGAACCCAACATGAAAATCGTTTGTCTCATTGATAAGTTTCAGTTGGAAGTCGACCTGTGGGCCTTCAAATTCTTTGTTAACCTCCACTATTTCTTCACCTTCGGCATGGGGACAACCTCCATGAACCCACATTCATTCAATTTTACAAGAGCCCTGAATATGTTAAGTGTCAGGCGTTGTTCGAGGAAAAAGGTTGGATGGGTTTTCTTCAAAATTTCGAGGGTTACAACGATAGAGTGGACATGGCCTTTGCACAGAGTTTTAATGGGAAAGTTGCAAGGATTGGGAGTCTAAAACTCAAAGTGACTAAGAATTCTATAAGTAGGGAAATCAGATTGCCACTAACTGGTAAGAAATATTTCAAAGGAGGGCCGCTCGAGCCAGATGACTGCGCTAAATTCCTTAAGTCAGAATACAAGTCCATTAATCAGTCAAAAGGGGTTCTACGGAGCTGCATGGAGGAGTAATAACACCCACTCATTACTGTATTACAGAGGTTTGTCACCTGTGAAGGGAGGTATGCCGCTATTTTCCTTTATCAAATTAGATTTCTTACACTTTTCAGATGGACGAGAAGTCAACTTTACATTTTACCTGCATAAGAGTTTGTATAAGGTTGCTAGGGGGGTTCAGTCCACTGTCAAAAACCTTGAGACCAGTGCACACCATCACAATATTATTAAGATAATTGTTGTCCATGAGTTAAGTAAACAAAGGAAGCCCTAGGAAGAGTTTCTAGTGAAAAGTTTTCCAGGAGAAGAAACCCAAGTTAAAGGCTAACAGAGACTCATTAGCCCTCGGTCAAAGAAATTGAGTCACAAAGTCAAGGCTCCACCCGACTACAGTTCTAAACAAGGTCATATCCCTACAATAACCTCAATGTCTACAAAGGAGGGTGTCATTTGGTGAAACCCTCAAAGAAGTCGGTGAACCCTAGTACATCTATAGAGAAATTGACCCTACCCTCGGAAGGAAAGAAATGTAAAAGAAGCAGCAGAGAAATGAACCCGTTCACAATGAAGTAACAACTGAAGGAGAAAGACCAAGCAAATGGAAAAATCCTCAGGTGCAGGTTTTGGAATCTGTCATCTCACTAGCAGAACAACAGTCTAAGGGATTTGATGTCACCCCTAAGAAGAGGAAGAGAAAACTCTTCAAGGAAGAGCAGGAAATGAAATCAGTTCCGTCTACACCAGTACAAAAAGAGAAAGAACCAGAGAATCTTACCTCGTCACATGGTCGGTGACACACAAGAAATATGTCCAAACAAAAACCGTCCACTTTTGGTACTCAAGATCGAGAGCCTATTAATATTTTTTCTTCCTCAGAACAGGAGACGAAAAGCCCTTCTCAGGAAGATGAGGAAGTAGGGGACCTTCCACCTGAGGAAGATGGTTGGATAGACAATTTTCAATATCTTCTTAGTAGTTCACCACCACAAGATCCATCTGACAAGAGTCCAGGAAAGAAGAAGCGAACATCCAAGTCTAAGAAGAGTCGAACACTTACTAGGTCAACTCATAGAGGAAGTAGTTCTCGATAACAAAAAACACTGCTTGAAAATGCCTCAGTTTGTGGTGATGGGGATTTACATGTATTGGTGGCTAAGTTACAGGAAAAAAATGCAAAGATGAAGGATAAGGCCCACAAGTATAGGACATTGTTTCTCTATGTGCAAATGGTTAATGAAAAATATAGGAACATGAATCTATCCCTAGTCTCCAAGAATGATGTGCTCATCCTGAGAAACAAGCACCTTGTTAGTTGGAAGCTGAAACAACAAAGGGCTTACATGAAGCTTAGTGCTTAGGAGCGAGCCTTGCGATTTCAAAGGCCATTAATGAAAGAAAACCATCGTTTGGAAGTCTTAGTAAGCGTAACTGGAATTTGAAGTACGGGATGACCAAATTATTTATGGCTGGTTGAAGTTTAAAAGGGATAGTTGCAGGAGGGCATGCATTCCCTTTGGCATGGGGGGATGTTGAGCCCTAATTTTGTACCCATTTTTCACATCTTATTCCATAATATTTACTGTCATTTCCTACTTTACCCTTTTTGTACCCTAAAACCACTCCACACTAGCTAAACCACACTAATTTGCAATGGAGGTAAAATTTGTTACTAAGTGCTATTTTTCGTATGTATTTAATTAGTTTAGGTAGATGACAAATAAACTTATAACTCTTGAATTAATTTATAATCTTTAAAGGGACTCACAGACATCTGAAGTGTGTGGACAATCCAACACACAGTCCAACAAACAATTCGACAACGTAGCAAGTAGTCATTTTTGGAACCACTATTTTGTACTTAGTTTTGCATCTCATTTAGTACTCTACCCAGCATTGGGCAACCAGTCAACCTTCGACATCCCAGAATAGTCCTTCTCATTCTCGAAAATGGAATTAGTTTTGTCATTTCAATGATAGTGCCATGATCGAGACAAGTTAGGTTGCAATCTCGGTGAAATCATCCTGGAGATTTCACTCTGCCTAACTTAGCTTAGATTCTATATATTTTTACTTTCCTTAGTTAATCGGTTGTAACTATTTTTCATTGGCCCGAACTCTTTAAAAGGCCCAATATTTTGTATGTAAACTTACACACACAGACATAGATTTGCATAAGGATATATATGCTCAGGCTGGGCTGGTGATTATGTCACAATGTTTTCAATTATGCTATGTTAAGATCAAACTCCTGAACTGATGTTTTAATGAAGTTTAATATAATTTTTGTCTCGGTTTTTAATCTCTTTTAATCGTCTATGTTTTCTTGATTCACAAAGTATTGAATTAGCTTAGGCTTGCTCTAGGTAGTGGCAAGGGACCACTATGAACCTGGAGTCGAGTCTTGTAGCAATTGTAGCATATAGGAAGTGTGTTTTGATCCAATAAATAGAATTTCATTTCATTTCTAAATTGGTTTGTTAATGTTTTTCAGAATTCCAGTACTTCATTTCGTACTTAAGATTCCTCTTTGTTTTCATAGATCTGGGTAAAAGGTAACAAGTGTATCATTGTTGAGTCTTTGCAAGTTGTGGAGCATTGTTATAAACATATCTTGTACATGATTAACTTTGTGATCACACTTTTACATTCATAAATGGTTGGAAAAGGGAAGTTTCAATTTGAAACTAATTTATGAAAGGAACAAATGTTTGTGTTTTGAATTAAACCTCTTGTTTTGAACTGAAAGTGTTTTCATCGTTATGATTATACATATATATACCAATGAAACGAGGCTCCTGTAGCTTGTGCTCTGTTTGGAATACCCATAAATGATTAGGGACCTAACCTTATTTGTTAACATAGATTGTGTGTTAATACTTTAGGAATTGTATGACATTTGCAACATGGTTATTTGGATTTCCTGTGTGAGATTTATTTGAATCATAGTGTAATCATCATTCAAATAGATAGCTGGTTATTTATTCAATTTGATAGAAGGTTCCAATTAGAATTATTTTTGTTCCTTATTAAATAGATTGAAGTTGTCTGTATTGATTTAAATTTGCTCCAAATTAGAAAAGTATCAGTTCTCCCTTTTGAATGTTGAGTTGTTCGAATCAAGTAGCACAAAGGGATTTGTTTGAGTTATCATTGAGTTTCCTTTGATACATAGTACCTCAGGGATTAGCTTGTGCAATGATTTTGAATAAGGCTACTGATAATTTGGTTTGAAAACATAATTAGTTATAGTTGTCTATTTTATTTCCAAATGAGTTTTTGAGTTAAATGAGTCGTAGTTAAAAATATAATAGTAATTTGAGTTTTGAGTAAGATAGATTAGATTAGAGTGAAATAGTTTTCTTCACTTCATATTTTCTGGATGAGATCATTGGATATAGGAATTGAGCATTTCGTACTAGAACTATTTAGGACTTGAACCGGAACGCAATGCAACTCAAAGTTTATGAACTCCGGTTGACAATTTAATTTAGGGAACCCAACGACATATAAAATCCCTAATAATGTTACACTATTTTTTTTTCACATCTCACAAGTATTTTGGGCATTGAAAGGATCCAACAAAATGGAAAATTCTTCTTTTGATTTATTTTCTAGCATTTTCTTCATTCATGTTGCCTTGATCATGTCCCTTTTAGTCATGCTTGTGAAACGACTTGGATATAATTTTGATTAAAATGTTTCCATGGCCAATCATAGAGCAATATCTATATATTTCTTCATGATTATGTTAATCTTAAGAATACAAATGATAGCGAGGAAGATAGAAAACAATAAATGTAGCAGTTGTTGATTTCTTCAAACAAATGGCATGATGAGAATCATATATAGGGATGAACCAGTTGTAGCAGTTGTGAGCCTGACTTTGATTAAGGGGGGTGGCTGCAATCTTTTCTCTCCAAGTACAGGAGTTATGAGATGTGTGACTCTATCCAAGCTTTGGCTAGATTATGTACTTAGAAACTTGCATGGAGATCAAGGGTGCGTAAATAGGTTGAGTGTGAAGAAGAAGCATGTTGAGTTGAAAAGCTTAAAAGTAACAAATTTGGCTCAATTATAAATAACAACGATCATTATAGCCACATGTCAATTTGTTACGGAGTTCATGTTTTGTTTCAAATCATCCAAGTGTCTATTATCCATTGATGAAGCCTAGTCCACATGTAAAGGAATTGAATAATTTTTCGATGTATCGCATGCAAGTTTCAATTATTGGTGGTTCCTTTCATAATTGGACAATTCAGATTTAAAGGTGCGACCTCTTGCTCCTTTGATGTCTAACAGGGGGGTCCGCTATTGATTGTTTTCCCAAACCAACTTTTTCATATGTGGTAGCATATAGTTAAAATAGGGGGCCCCTTGCTTTAAACTAGATTCCACTACACCCCCTCCGCAGACACCCCCCCCAACACCCACCTCTGACTATTCATCTTATTGTTTCTACCAAAATTGTTATACAACGTCAACACAAGGAATAAACTATCAAATAAAGTAGCAGGCGGCAATAACTTTACTATGAAAATGTTTCATTTCTTCTACCACTATAAGTTTCATTGATAACACATTTGTTAGTTTTATTGCCAATTGATGCTTCACGATATTTTTAACACTGAAATCTCCATTGGCATTTTAAGATATGCTATAGGAAAAGGGACAACTAGAGAATTGAAAAGATTAATGTTATACATAGATGAAGAAACTGATGTGATATAGTGTTGGATCATTTCAAATGTTTGGCTTTTGAAGAGCAAGTTTGTTTCTATATAGCGTGGATTGCGAGAACATAATTTTATTTTAGTGTTTGGGTTCTTGTTAAAATTGGAAACTAGGGCCAAACTCCATGTGGGTCATCTTATTTATAGCAACTGATATTTTTATTGGATCCCTCTCATCGAGAGGTGTAGGATTCATCTAAAGATCATCCTATTCCGACAAGTATTCATGGAGTTATGAATTTATTTATGTTATAAGACAAATTGTCAAGTCGGTCAACAACTTGTATAGGCTCAGAAGCCCAATAGTCACGTCTATTCATCATCTACATTTTAGTATAAATAGGAGAGAATTTGAAGTCATTAGAGACATACTCTTCATGTGATCTCCTCTCCACGTCTTGGGTTTTTGGAGAAGGAGAGACACTAATGAATACACTGGCCTAGGATGATGCCCTAGCTGCAGATGATGCCCTAATCCAACGCAGTCATGAAGACATCTATCTGCTATAAATGGAGACACCTTATCTGCAGCAAATGGAGACATATACGCAGATCAGGGAGAGTTATACGGTGTTCATAATGGAGACATATACGTAAATTAGGAAGACTTATACACTGTTCATGATGGAGACTTATACACTGTTCATAATGGAGACATTATACGCAGGGCATAGAGATATTCCTAAGCAGTCATGAAGACTCATGACCTTATACATTATACGCAGGGCATAGAGATATTCCTACGCAGTCATGAAGACTCATGACCTTATACATTATACACAGGGCATAGAGATATTCCTACGCAGTCATGAAGACTCATGACCTTATACATTATATGCAGGGCATAGAGATATTCCTACGCAGTTATGAAGACTGATACACTATCCATGGTGACACTCAAACATAGTCAAAGAAGCCATGTAAAATGCAGTCAAAGGAGACATGTAACACGTAGCTTCCTCTCTGAAATTCCGAGTATAGTAGTTGCAGTCAAGAAGTGAACTGAACTCGGATACAGGGACCAACATTCAAGGGTGTTAGAGAGCACCAAGGTTACCTAATAAATAATCTTAGCATAGAGATGTCTCTGAGGTATAGTCGTAACTAGGAGGCATAATGATGAACAACAGTGATAGAATGGCATACCTGTAGCAGCCCTATCACAATGAACAATAGTGATAGAATGGCATATCTATAGCAATCCTATCACAATGAACAACAAAGGATGAATAGTCTCAGATCATGATGATGAAAGATGTAGCATCATGGGCATGTTAGTAAAGGGCAACATGATGATGAATGAGATAGCATGATGCGGCATGATGGTGCTACACGGTAAGGTGCAGCAAATGGACAAGATGCAGCACTAAGATAGGTGAAGGAGTCACCTTAGAGAATCAGTTGAAGCAATATGTCTTCAAATGATCTCATGCGATATCAAAATTCAAGTATGGACTTCTATTGTAAATGTACTATCTCTCTCACTTTCTCTGCTGAACTATGAAGAACATAAAATAAGAATTGATCAAGGGTTTCCCCACATTGTGGGGTTTGTCCCTGTCTAGCGCCACATCGTGTGTCCTCTTGTCTTGGCTTGTCTTCTCAGATTTATGTTTATGTTCTATCTGCAGTTTACTTTAATGCTGATGTGATTACTAATCTAGAAAAGATATCGAGCTAACTATGAAAATTTAAATAAATTTCTCTAGCATAGAACATACCTAAACTTAATAGTTCTTCATCATACACTATAGAATGAGGGTCACACTTTTTCTGATCTTGTCATTCGAATGGAATTGAACCAATTTTAAATATCAATGAGTTTTCTTGAAGAGAAATGAACTAGTTTTGATTCCTCGTGAGCTCTGTTTAAGTAATTGGTAGTTGCAACAACAAAATTTCAGGTTTGCAGGGGTGTATTACTGCCCAACATTTATCCTTATAGAGATTGAACCAAAAGAAAAAGAAGGTATAGATGCATCAAACTTGTACTTCATGCTAACAAACACAAAATCTATCAGAAGATTCAACTTAAAACTTTCATGGTGAAGCTTTTCTAGACAAGGAATGTGATTTATTAAGTACAAGGAGTAAAAATTGGGAGGAGAATCTTTATCATTTATGAAACTTCTATAATCCTGTGCAAAGATCAAAGATTTTACAACCTCCAAGATTCACATCTAACTTTCAACTGGTTTTTAATTTGGAGTTTCCTACTTGGTACGTGGTTCTGTAGTTGTATTAATATGCAAAAACTTTGTTGCTGCAAATGGAAAATATTTCTTAGAGCACTATGGGTTCTGGTGTATGCTGGAGGAAATTGTTGCATGTGGTTCAAAATGGTTATCTTCGTTAATTACTTGCTTGATTACTTATTTTTCTCAAGGCTTGCTACAATGACCCCATAGCATTACATGCTTTGGATCTGATGGCTAAATTTGTTTCCAAGGCTTAATGGCCCAATCATAAATTAACACCATATATCACGTTTTTGAGTGGATGGGCAAAAAAATTTAATTCTCTCAGAGTCAACATGTTATATAGTTGAATCTGATAGCAAAAGCGTGCAATATTGTTAGCGCTGAAAAGTACTTTGCAGATAAGGAATAATTAAACTTATTCTATGCTTTTGAGTTGTTGTTGGCTTGTTGGGCCCTGACCCAGGTTCATAAGAGTTATTTAACAAAACTAATCTCGTAGCTACTGACCCTTTCGACAACAACATGCGGAGCACGGACTGAGGTCTCACCCGAGGTAGCAGGGGAGGGTGTTGGAACTAGGTTTCCATACCCTTGGGATGTCTTGATGTGGTCTGGAGGGTTCGCGTGTCATTCTGTGGCCTCGCGCCACTCTGCTTCCATGTAGATTCAAAACAAGGAAATTCCTTAATACTTATTGTTAATGATTTGTTATAGATCAGATCTACTTTTTACGGTCTTTAAGCAAACATTTAATAGAGATAACCAGTGCGCGCATCCAAAAAAACTCATAACATAAGCATAAGCGTACAGATCAAACAAATATATCAACCATAAATTAACCAGATCCACAATATTTCAGATTCAACATAGTATTTCACAACTAACTTATCTTTATTCAACTCTTTTGCCAATACATTCAGATCTGCCCTGCGCACTCAGCTGCAGGGGTCCACACACACAGCTACGGACTCTACCAGGCCTCTATGCACACATCTACAGAGCCTCTATCTACCCACGAACACCCTTGACTCGACTTACAGACGCCGAAAAATACTGTCTTCACAGACCCATAGCACTACGATTCATTCAAACCCAAAATGAACTACCTTCTATCCTTAGAGCCTCGCTCTATTATACATTCCCATGGTCCGCAGACCATGGGCAAGCTGACTTAATTCCTTTTATTCTATATTATTTCTTGGGTGGATAACCCTTTGACTTGACCTATTACATTTCGTGTTCTGCATATTTCGAAGTTTTACAATATTTTCATCCTAACTTATAGGCTTTAAGCCCTAAAACTGTTACGCAGGACCTCCACTACCCAACCGTCCCTCAGCACAACCATCGTGACTCATCCCGAGTCACTCGTCGGTGCGGTGAGATGCGCTACCTAGGCTCCGCGGTTCAGCTCCCTGTGAGTGATGCCCTTTATTCTGCTGCTCCTTCTTTGTCTCCTGCAACACTTCTTCCAGTTCCTGCTTCGTTGTTTCTACCATTTCTCGCAACCGATAATGCTCATTCTGCTCTACTCGGTTAACACAGAACACCCTCCATAGGATTTTAGCTCTAGTTGGGGTGCCGCATACGGGACCTCCTCGTACCATTGCAGCCAATTTCCATTCTCGTATATTCTCTTCGCACCGTCTACTGCAGCTTGTGTTGCAATTTTACAAGACCATTGCTGCTGTCCGCGAGATCCCAATCTTCAAGGTACATCAGAGATGACTTGTTAACTTCAATTCCACCATTTGTCTCCGTATTTGCAGTCTTTCCCTTATCTTTTATGGTTTTCTGACCAGCCCATGGGTGAGGTCGTGGCATCCGGACCAGTTCTGCTTCGTGTCTACAAATTTCCGGCACATCCCCTACTGTCGATGCTGAACTCTACGCTGTGCCCGCAGCCGTCAACACTGTATTCTTCAGAAAGCCTTGCATCTTCATTGGCCATATCACAACCCTCGGGCTTACTCCTTGAGCGTAGATAATGAAGAGTTCCATAGCAGCGAGAAGGCACAACAACTTACGATTCTTAGAAGCGCAGCTCGTTCGGTGGATTCCCCCTATTATTTATAAGTGTTTCGAAATTCAAATTCGTTGGCTCTCGCCTTTTCTGGTGCCCTCATGTTAAGCCTGTGGCAGATCGTTCTAGATCTAGCTCATACCTCTTCTCTTAATTGCCCGCCGTCCGCTCCCTTTTGCCATAACTCAGACATCTTGTCATGAATAGTGACAACAATGGTCACCTCTCTACTTGTCAATGCAACAGCGCAGCCCTTTCCATGCAATCGCGACCCTTGTGATAGACCAAATATACGCGCACCCCGGTAGTCACCCAGCTTCCCCCTAGACTGCTTTATCATCCCGAGCTCTCTTTCAACTGGCTGGAGCAGTGAGACTATCCTTCGGTCGGTTAGTCAGGTGGTTGGACTACCCGTGTAGAGCTTCAGGCAACTCCCATTTACTCTTCCTGGGAAGGGTTCCCCATTGAGCTTGGCAAGTTGGGCCGTGCCTCCATTTGTAATTTCTTTGACTACATAGGGTCCCAACCAATGCATTCGGAGCTTGCCAGGGAATTTCTCAAACTTGCTGTCATATAGTAATACTAGATCATTATCCTTGAAAGTGCACACCTTGATATGGTGATCATGCCATGCTTTCTCTCGCTGTTTCTGTACTTGCTGATGGAATCTGGCAAAAAACCGTTCCTCCTCAAGTTCCTCTAGTTGTGCGAGCCGTTCCTCCAAAGCCCCATGGTCTTCCATGCCTGTTATTGTTGCAATTCGCAAACTAGGTACAATGTATTCCATGGGCATAACGACTTCTTCGCCATAGACTAATCGGAAAGGTGTCTGGCCTGTCAACTTCTTTCATGTGGTTCGATATGCCCATAGCACAGCAGGGATGCACAAGTCCCAATCGTTTCGTTGCGCATTACAGGCCTTAGTCAACGTAGTCTCCAAAATTTTGTTGAACGCTTCGACGGTCCCATTTGCTTGCGAATGGTATGGCGTACTCTATTGATGATATATATGGAATTCCTTAGTGAGTGCGCTGATCATTTCATTCAAAAAGTGTGTTCCCCGGTCACTCATCAAAATTTTGGGACATCCAAACCATGTCAACACGTTCTCGAACAAAAATTTCGCAGCTGTAGTAGCCGCGCAGTCCTTAACTGGCTGTGCTTCTGCCCATCGGGTCAAGTATACTGTCGCAATGATGATATAGCGCGCGCCCATCTTCCCTTGAGGTGCGATAGGTCCCACGAAGTCGATTTCCCACTTCTTGAATGGTTGCAGCATCATCTATGGTTTGAGTGGCATTTCATCCCTCCGCGATGGTTTCCCAATCCGTTGACATATGTCGCAGGCCCGACAGTACGCTTTTGAGTCTTGATGTAGAGTTTGCCACCATAGCCTTACGTGAAGAATATTCTATGCTGTGGCATGACCCACATAATTTCCTTCAACAACCCCCCATGTGCTTCGTCCAGGATCTGTCCTTGCTCGAATTCAAGTACATATCTGCGTAATATTTCGTCATTGCCCATTTTGTAGAGGTGCCCTACAATAATAGTAAAATCTGCTGCACGTATCACCAATTCCTTCTTTTGCTGAACGGAATATCCTTGCGGCGCGGTTCCTGTGGTTAAGAAGTGGATTATATCCTCAAAATGGCCATTCGCGATGCGCACTGCATACAACTGTGCATCCGATAGTCCTTCCTCTATGTTTGTGGGGTCTTCACCGTTCTCAATTCGGGACAAGTGATCTGGGCCTACGTTTAGATGTCCCAGCTTTACGATGACTTTGAGGTCATATTCTTGAAATAATAGAAACCACCTACAAATGCGCCCCCCCAACACAGGCTTATTCACTAGGTATTTTAGCGCAAAATGGTCAGTATACATCTTAAAGTGTCCTCCGAGCAGATAATGGAGGTATTTCTGGAGTGCGTATACCATCGACAATCCCTCTCGCTTAGTAGTGGAGTAATTCTTCTCAACATTTGATAATTGTTGACTTGTGAATGCAATTGGGTGATCAATTCCCTTTGCTCCTTCTTGAGTGAGTACCGCACCTAATGCGATACACGACGAGTTGACATGCACGTGAAATTCGATGTCCCATTTCGGAAAGACCAATATAGGGGCTGATGCCATCTTTTCCTTAAGCGTTTCTAGACTTCTATTGCATTCCTCATTCCAGCAATAAGTAGCATCCTTCTTTAGCAATTGTTCCACTGGTGTCGTGATCTGTGCATAGCTTTTTATGAACTTCCGATAGTAACCAGTGTGTCCCAGTGTGGCGCACAGTTGTTTGACACTTCGCAGCACTTGCAGATTGAGTATGACAATGACCTTCACCAGATCCACCATTAGAACTTGCTTACAAACCACATGGCCGAGCAGGTTCCTGAAGGGGACAAGGAAAGTACACTTCTTTAGGTTTAGCGCAATCTGGTGCCATCGGCAAGTATCCAACATTAACCATAAGCTCATGGTATGTTTCTTAAATAGCCCAAATATGGTCCAATCATCAAGATATACCTCTAAGAACTTGTGTATAAATTCCTTGAATGCAACTACCACAAAGCGTGAGAATATCGTCGGTGCGTTCTTTAGTCCAAAGGGCATCACCGTATATTGAAAACAACCCCATTCGGTGGCGAAAGTTGTTTTACTCCTGTCCTCTGGCGCGATCTTAATCTGGTGGTACCCCAAGAAACTGTTTTTGAAGGAATATGCTTCCTGTCCACCCACATTTTCCAGTACCTCGTTTGCAAATGGCATCGGAAATGGATCATTAACACATGCGTCATTGAGCTTCCTAAGATCCACACAGATGCAAATTTCACCCTTTCGTTTCTTCTCCTACATAACCATAGGACATACCCAGTCAGACTCCTCTACTAGTTCAATTATTCCTACTGCAAGCATCTTGTCCAACTCTTCGCGGACCTTCGCTTTGTATTTCGGATTCAACCGGTAAGGCCGCTACTTAACTGGCTTTGCATCTGGCTTCAGGGTTATCTTCATCATTCCCAGGTCACCGAGGATCCCTTTTAACTCCATGATTTTTGTTGGAAATAAATCTTGATATTCTCGAAGAAACTCGATGAACCTTTCCACCGTGGCATCGTCCCAATAGTCCCCAAGCGTTGCATACTTTGGCTCTTCCTCAGTTCTGATGTTTACTTGTTTTGTTTTCAGTGGCGTGGTGATGTCTGGATCCTTGATTGCTGGTCTGCGCACTTCACGACTCCCCTCTGTTTCCGGAATATTGATGTTTCTAGGGTCGTCCTCATCATCTTCTACCTACACATTGTAACATTCCAGGGCCTTGCTCAGCTGTCGCGACCAGTCTGGTTGCGTGACTTCTTTTGGTTCCAGTGGTATTTTGAAAATAACGGCCTTCACAACCTGCAACGTGTTGTCCACAATATCCATCCATTGATCTTCAAAGAGGAATGTTGACAGAAACCCTTCCCGCAAGATATCCCACTCACCTGTGCCATGTCGGAGCTCTGTTTCAGTATACCAGTTCCTTGGAATGACATCCAGGGTATGATAAAATAAGTGAACCCACTCTAGTTGAGGCTCTTCTCCATAGGCTTGGACCCATCTAGTAAGGTGCATGCACGGATCATCACGTCCATCGTATTTCTCAGTTATTTGTAGTTCCGGCCTCCCAAATCTTATCTGCATCATGCACCTGCAGCCACGCCAATATTCGACGGTTCCTTCATGTGTTCCCCACCATTGTGCAGGTGTTGTGCATAATGCCCATCACAACGCATCAAACCGTTGGTGCTCTGGTACCCCGCTTTCAAAATTGGTCAAGAATTCATCTACTACTACCAGCCCATCATACATCGGCAGTTCACGATCCTGAGCTCTAACGCAATACAACGATTTAGTCATCATCTTGCAGTGTAACGTGGGTACTCCGTTCAATCGATTATGCCATTGCTCGTCTTCTTCATCTGAATCTTCGGTGCAGGATTCTGCATGCCCCCATGATATTCTCCCTTCCTTTGTTGGCTTGACCCACTCTTGATTTCATGCAGAAATTTTGTAGATACAATCTAATTCATTGTCACTCCCTACATTGTGCATGGGTTCAGTGTAACACGGTCCTTCAGCCGGATCTAGCAGAATGACTACGCAGAGCGACTTCTTCTCAAATATCAGTTTCCACTTCTTTAAATTAATAACCCCATTCATATTGATGGCCCAATATATCCCTAACAACGTAGGGTAAGGGCTACTTTCATCCACGATTTCTACTACTTCAAAGTCCATTTGGGTGCTCGTGCCTTCTATATCTACCGTAATTCCTTGCAGTCTTCCCATGGGCAGGATCTTTTGTTGGTTCACCATTCGTAATTGAATAGGAGACCATTGTAGTGTGGGCTTGCCCATGCGCTCCCAAGTCTATTTAGGTTGTACATTTGCATCTGAGACCAAGTCCAAAATGATTTGATCCATCTCATAGTCGCTAATATGCGCCGTTAATCGCATTTCCTGCCTAGTACGCAAAGCATGTTTCCCCAATTTTCGGACCACATGAGGTTCACTCGACCTTGCGCACCTATTTATCAATTCTTGTAAGCCCCTAACCGCCCTATTATCGTGACGCAATTTCATGCATGTCTCTAAAAAGGTAGTCAGCATCGAGGGATCCATTTTCGGCTCAGGTTGATCCCTACAACCTAGGGTAGAGACCTTCGCGAAGCTCTCCCTAGCTTCCAGACATGTCTCCTTGTGAACCCCAATATCGTCCTTGGTTACTTTCCTCTTATCCTCCCCTGTAGCTGTGCCACTTCTGAGTACCATGTTTATATTGGGGTCTTCCTCGCGCGGTTCGACCCTCATCATTTGGACGTTCTGTGTTGTCGTAGGTTGTGCTGCCCTCTTCTCACGTATATGTGCTACCAATGTGGGGCAATCTATTATTTCATGATCAAACTACTCGCAGTAAGGGCATGACATTTTGGTCGGGTTGGTACAGTCTCGTGTGTAGTGTCCTGGTCCTCCGCAGATGTAACAGATTAGTTGCTTGTGACCCCTTCCTGGCCCCATTCCTCCCCGTCCTCATCCACGTCCCTGGAACCCACCGTTTGATATCGCCGTGGCTAGATCCTGACCTCACGCTTCAGTCTGCATTTTGTAGGCAGGTGACTGGTCCATGAATAATTGATAACTATGGCAGTCTCGCTCCTTGTGGCCCATAGATCTACAAAAGTTGAAAAATAGCTGCTGGGGGGTCTGATGAAATTTTGGTAGTAGATGATAGTTGTCTGTGTTGTGCCTACTTGTGCCTCTGGTCGCAATGGTGTTGGTCCCCCCGTTACCACATAGTTCGCAAAGACTGGACAGTGATCTTTATCATGACCTTGGCTTCTACACTTTATACACCACACTTCCTCCCAAGCATTTGGGTGTGGTGCCTGTTCTTGTTTTAACTTCTGCATTTCTAGACACAGGTTTTGTATTTGCGCATGGAATTGCTGAACTTCCAACTCGGGATCCTCTATCGGAGTTTCATACAACCTCATTGTGTCTCTAATGCTTTAGCCTGGGTTGAGATCTTTTTCTATGACAACGCCATCCTCAGATGTGGTGTTAATGACACCACAAACCACGCGCAATGCTGCACATCCGACAACGTCATGTTCGCCTCGCGGATTATACTTTTCTATCTTTGATCTAAATCCCACGGAGTTTCACCAGGCATCATCTCTATCTCCTTGAACCCTATGATCAACTGCGTTTCTGATTTCGGCCGGCTAAATTCTTTTTTCAATTTGGCCCGGATCTCCGTTGTTCCCGCATTCGAGTGATCGCTTGAGTACTTTATATACCATGTCAGCGCTCGGTCTTGCAGTGCACTAACTAGGGTAGCCTTTTTGATGTTATCGTCTGTAACTCCGTGCACTTCCCATACTATCGTTACCATGAACCAAATTTTTTTTTGGATCTTCACTTCCTGCTCCTTTGAATATCGGTAACTGGATCGCGCTCGTCATGGCTAACCTTTGGTTTGCGCGTCGGTGGACCTACTCTAAACTCAGACCGCTCCTGATCCAATTAATCCTCAAACTCTTTCTCCGTAGGGTTCTAGCATTCCTACATTAGACATCCCTTATGCCGATCCCGATCCCAGCAACAGAACCATTTGTTGGCTTTTTGGGCCCGGACCCAGGTTCGGAAGAGTTATTTAGCCAAACAAATCTCGCAACTACTGACCCTTTCGGCAACAGCCCGCGGAGCGCGGACTGAGGTCTCACCCGAAGTAGCAGGGGAGGGTGTTGGAACTAGGTTTCCGCACCCTTGGGATGTCTTGATGTGGTCTAGAGGGTTCGTGCTTGTTCTGTGGCCTCGCGCCACTCTGCTTCTGCATATATCCGGAACAAGGCAATTCCTTAATACTTATTATTAATGAGTTGTTATAGATTAGATCTAATTTTTATAGTATTTAAGCAAACATATAATAGAGATAACCAGTGCGCTCATCCAGAAAAATTCATAACATAAGCATAAGCATACAGATCAAACAGATATATCAACCATAAATTAACCAGATCCACAATATTTTAGATTCAACATAGTATTTCAGAACCAACTTATCTTTATTCAACTCTTTTGCCAATACATCCAGATCTGCCCTGCACACTCAGCTGTAGGGTTCCGCGCACATAGCTGCGGGCTCTACCAGGCCTCTGCACACACAGCTACAGAGCCTCTATCTACCCACCAACACCCTTGACTCGACTTACAGACACCGAAAAATACTGTCTTTACAAACCCATAGTACTATGATTCATTCAAACCCAAAAAGAACTACCTTCTATCCTTAGAGCCTCGCTCTATTTATACATTCCCATGGTCCGCGGACCACGGGCAGGCCGACTTACTTCCTATTATTCTATATTATTTCTTGGGCGGACAACCCTTTGAATCGACCTATTACATTTCACGCTCCGCATATTTTGGAGTTTTGCAATATTTTCATTCTAACTTATAGGCTTTAAGCCCCAACATTGTTACGCAGGACCTCCGCTACCCAACAGTTGTTGTGTAAATGAGAAAGATGTTGCAAAATTTGATGAAACCATGGAAAATTTGAAGTACTTTGGATTTGTTAATGTTGAGAACTTTAGCAAGAAAGTCTCAATTTGACTTTGCCTTAGTCAAATTGAGAAAATTTGAATTTCTACATCAACAGACAACTTGGAGGCAGATAACTGAGTTGACATGGCTCTTGCCAATCAGTTAGCTCAGTAAATTTAAGTTAGAGGGCTTGGAGTTCAGTTACGCATGTGTTATTGCTAAATTTTAGTAATCTAGTTTAGTTATATCTAGTTGAGTTCAGTTAAGCATGTGTGACTGCTAAATTTTATTAATCTAGTTCAGTTATATCTAGTTGAGTTCAATTAAACTAGTTGTAACAGTTGGAAATGTTGCAAATTGGCAACAATAAATTACTACAAATAGAAGTGCTAAAAATAGCACTGCTAAAAATAATAGTTTGGGCATCTATGTTGGATTGGGCAAGAGGGAATGAAAAATGGAAGTGCTAAAAATAGAAGTTCTATTTTTAGCAGTTCAAGTTGGATTCCTATTTTTAGACAGTCCCTGGTGTAAAATAGGAAGTAAAATTTGAATTTGGTCTTACCAACACTTTGAATATAAATTAATTAATTCTCCATGAGTTAATTAGTTAAGGAAAATCAAACTTGAAGTCTTTGTGAGAACATGCAATAATTTCTCCATTGATTGGGGAATGTGTCCTTGATTTGCTCCACTGGTTGAGGAATTAAGGATGAGTTCTATATTGAAAGGATTAATTGACTTAGTTTAACTTAGTCAAGTTCAGTTAGATTAATTTAAAAAGTTGTTAAATTAATGAGATACAATTTGTTGATGCTTGCATGCATGTGACAACTGTTATTTTCAGATAACTGAGTATTCACTCATGGATAATTGATGCATGTCAGTTCATACAAAGACCCAGTTGACATCAAAGAAGGGAAAATGGACTATCAGTTGGATGAATTTTTTTCCTATAAAGGAAGCTCATCCATGAGAAGGATTTATCTCCTTCAAGTTTGTGCAGTTAGATCAGAGGTTAGTGAGTGTGTGAAGAGGCCAATTCACACAGGTGGCAGCATTGGACTCCAAGGAAACTGCACAAGGAAATAGGAGGCTTGGAGGGCAGAGGAGAAGGTTTGTGAGAAGCCTTTGGTTGTCTATGAGCAGCAGAGGGATTGTACTAAGAGCTGGATAGCTTCCGAGCTAAGGCTTTGTGTAATCTAGCCATATTTCCACTTGTATGATAATACAGAGATGGGGTTTTAGGCTGGTGCTTTCCCCTAGTTATATCTTATGTGTTATGCATGTTTGATTTATCCATATTAGTTATATGTGTTCTTATTGATGTTTCTCACGTTCGATTAAGCTTTCGCTAAATTGTTTGTAGAAGTAGATCAAGTGTTTTGCTTTAGTACATTGCATTACCAGGTGATCTACAGTGGGAATTTCTGCATGGCATCAGAGCTAGCTAATTTGTAGAAAAAATTCTACATGGTATCAAAGCTAGTTGATTTGTAGAAAAGTTCTACAAAATTCTACATGGTATCGGAGCACAGGTGATCAAGGAAGAACAATATACTGAGAGGAGATTTCAAAGTTTTGAGTTTTGGGCCGAGAGTTTGTAGAGTAGATATAAAAATTCCTGTACAAAATTTTCAGAAACAAATAGCAGATTTGGATTCCTTGCGAAAAATACCCAAAAAAAAAAAATCGGCTGAATGGATTTTGGATGAGGGAGATATCGCTGATTTAAAATCAGCGTTTTTTCTAAAAAAATTTCGTGACGGCAGGAAAGTGGAAATAGATTGGTGTGCTAGCCAAGAACCTATATGCACTTGAGGTACAAGATGCATGCAAAGCCTTGAGGAGCAAGGCAAAGGTTAGATACTTGGTGGTTAAGAGGGAGAGTAAATTACCTCTCAACATGTAGTGCCAGAAGAAGTCTCAGACGATTGTGGAGGAGCCACGATTGGTGCAACAACTTCAGGAGGTTGTGGAGCAGCCACAACTAGAGAAGCTGAGAGGAGATAGGGTAGAGACATCGACTCATGCAGAGACCTCCAATAGGGGGAAACTTCGAGCTAGGTGGGCAGAGGGATCACATGCAGCTATACCTCTAGGTAGGAGGTGGGGCGATATAGAGTGATCATCCCAAGGATGAAGGGCAGGATTCTTGGGGTACCCAACCTCTTGGATGAGACCTTGCTATGGGAGCCCCAATGTGGAGTAGTAGGAACTGAGTGATTGGGTAGAGATAGATGCGGATGGAGTGACAGAGAGAGCTACAGTGCAGGGAATCCCAGGATAGCGCAGAGCATGCAAGCTGCAGCAATGGGAAAGGCACAAGTGTGTTGCACTGTGCAGGGTAGCACAAAGAAGGGTGCAATGGTGTGAGATGCATGGAGATGTTGCTGTAGCGCATAAGTCAGAGAGGGAGCACTTGTCAGCAGTAGGTAGAGCTTCAGCATCAGAGTATGTTTCTAGCCCAACAGAGTAGTCAGTTGGGAGTTCTTTTTGTTCCGAGAGTTGCTGGAGCAACCACACTTATTAGATGTTTTGCATGTGGAACATTCCAGAGGTATAGGATTGGGATCGAGAGGAAACCTTTCTTGTTGAGAGGGTGTGTTGAAAATTGGCAACAAGAAATTGCTAAAAATAAAAGTGCTAAAAATAACACTACTAAAATAGCAATTTGGGCATCGGTGCTAGATTGGGCAAGAGGGAATGAAAAGTGCAAGTGCTAAAAATAGAAGTTCTATTTTTAGTAGTTCAAGTTGGATTCCTATTTTTAGACAGTCCCTGGTGTAGAATAGGAAGTAAAATTCGAATTTGGTCTTACCAGCAGTTTGAATATAAATTAATTAATTCTCCATGAGTTAATTAGTTAAGGAAAATCAAACTTGAAGTCTTTGTGAGAACATGCAATAATTTCTCCACTGATTGGGGAATATGTCCTTGATTTGCTCCGCTGATTGAGGAATTAAGGATGAGTTCTATATTGAGAGGATTAGTTGACTTAGTTTAACTTAGTCAAGTTCAGTTAGATTAATTTAACAAGTTATTAAATTGATGAGATAAAGTTTGTTGATGCTTGCATGCATGTGACAACTGTTATTTTCAGATATCTGAGTATTCACTCATGGATAACTGATGCATGTTAGTTCAGATAGAGACCAAGTTGAGATCAAAGAAGGGACAACATACTATTAGTTGGATGAATTTTTTTCTTATAAAGGAAGCTCATCCATGAGAAGGATTTATCTCTTTCAAGTTTATGCAGTTAGATTAGAGGTTAGTGAGTGTATGAAGGGGCCAATTCACACAGGTGGTAGCACTGGACTCCAAGGAAACTACACAAGGAAATAGGAGGCTTGGAGGGCAGAGGAGAAGGTTTTTGAGAAGCCTTTGACTGTCTATGAGCAGTAGAGGGATTATACTGAGAGCTGGATAGCTTCTGAGCTAAGGCTTTGTGTAATCCGGACATATCTCCATTTGTATGATAATACAGAGATGGGGTTTTAGGCTGGTGCTTTCCCTTGGTTATATCTTTTGTGTTATGCGTGTTTGATTTCTCCATATTAGTTATATGTGTTCTTATTGATGTTGCTTATGTTCGATTAAACTTCCGCTAAATTGTTTGTAGAAGTAGATGAAGTGTTTTGCTTTAGTACATTGCATTACCAGGTGATCTACAGTGGGAATTTCTACATGGTATCAGAGCTACCTGATTTTTAGGAAAAATTATACATGGTATCAAAGCTAGCTAATTTGTAGAAAAATTCTACAAATTTCTACACGAGAAACTAGTGGAAGATCAGTTGTGCAGTGGGGCAAGAGTCTAACTTAGTGATGATCTAGTTAACTGATGAAACAACCTAAAATAACTAGTGCATGCAAAGAATTCAAGTTCCGAGCTGTGGTGTAGATTCCAAGGCAGTGTAACAAGTAGTTGTAAACCAATTTGAGTGTACAGGTGTTGCATGCAGTCAAATGATTAAACCTTGGGAATTGCGCAATCAATTGGAGGAAAACTCCAAAAAAATAGGGGCTAATTCTCTAGGAATTGCAAAAGGAAATAAGGGGCTCAAGCAAAGGTAGAAATGGACTAATTATAGGTTAGAGCTTCTCATTGAGTGGAGAGATAGGTTATTCACTTGCATATTGTGCTCAAAGCGGGCAAGCAATTGTAATACATCTCTATTTATCTTATTGATGCAAAGAGGCTTGAGGGTTTTTTTCCAATTGGGTTCCACTACAAAAAATATTGTGCATGTGTGTTATTGCATGTTTGATATTGTTGTTCTAAATTGTGAATTGAATTTCGTAGATCATTATGGTAGAATTATGTCTCTTGATTTAGATTAAAATTTCTTGAGAAGTTGTAATTTGATCACCAAATTTCTACATGGTATCAGAGTAGGATTCACAGTAGAGCTGAAATTTCAAAGTTGTTTCTTAGGAGGTTCGAATTTGTAGCTTTAGTTTAGCAGGTGTTGATAGGTGGTTGTCATTGATGTCAATTAAAGCAACACCAGGAGCTACCCCAATCTTCAATGGAAAAATTAACATGGAAATTCATGGAATCTCATGTCAGGATCCTTCTAGATAGATTCTCCTTGATGTGATGTTTCTATTGATATATGGTACAACTTTTGGTTCCTCCTGGTTTGAGAAAATTGAGTTTGAAGTTGAAGACATCGTTTTGTGGGCTAAAACCTTAGGAGGTAGTGACATGACACCTTATTGACCTACAATTGTCAATATATGATGATGATTCTCATTGCAATCTCACTGTGTATAGGTTGAATATCTTCAAGAACCAAAGGTAGTAACTCAATCATTGACTTCACTGTCTTGGTAGGACCAAATGCACTAAGCCAACCATTGGTTTGATTGTTATTAACATTAAGTTTAAGGTTTTTTTTTAACATTTATGAAGTTATGTCACTAATAAAAAATAATTAGTCTATAAATATAATGCAAACATTAGGAGGAATATTAAAGTGATCCACTTACCTTAGAATAAAAATATACATATTTTAAAATATATAACATCCTAAATATATTATGAATTACTCCGCCATTGTACACTAAGAAACCCCTCCTTAACACCCAAAGATCAAATGATAAATATTGTTACATAAGAATGTGGTGTCTCCTACAATCAAGGATCCCCATCCAATGTTTATACGAGATCCTTAAGCTATATATTAAGAGATGTCGCAGACCTTTTGAAATATACGAAAAATGAGGTCTTAACAAATATCATTTCTGAAGTTTGTAATTACCCTACTGTTACCGGGAATAGTGTCCACTCGGATGCTGCTATTCCCACTAAGGCTGGTAGCTATCTTAGAAACAAACAAGTAAAGTCTACTTTTGCTTTCCTTTATGAAAATAGATAGGAGTGGAACAAAGGAGACCAACTTAGCTTGCGCTTGATTTCTTCCTTCTGATAGGCTTTGCTGCTTCTTCTATCTGCCCAGCTTCAAAAGAACCTGTGGAATCACAAACATAACTACTATCGAAGAACAAAGATCTATATTCATAAATAACACAGGACCAGATGTGTGTTAACCATACAAATGCATATATAAGTAAACATACAAGAATATGGAGGAAAACTTGAATAGCTTTATTAAGATGAAAAGTAGTTAGAGGATTACAACAATATGTTTTGACCCAACATCATCCTCGAGCTAGAAAGCCCTTCTTCACCTCAAGTAAAGCTTAGATCACCCAACACTATGAATATACACCAGAAAACAAACAACACTTCTCTATAAGATACAAAATTCGAGCCTCTGGATCTCTGTGATGAGGGATCCATATATATATGATTGAAGGGAGGTGAGTCATCTTCTGGGGTCTTGATTAGTGTCCTCTCTCTGATAGTTCCTGCTTCCACTTGGAGAATGGTGATCTCTTACTCATCCCTGG
>APFE030959343.1:46699-84226 GCA_000404065.3 Pinus taeda
TTTTGACACACAGGAAGCAGTCTTGGGAGATTGCAATTTTGGAGGGGCCAATGACCACCAAATTCAGAAATTCCACTTAGGTTGGAAAGTATACATCCAGACCTTTCCAACACGCCCCATTTTGCCTCATTTGGACACCTGGAAGTGCCTCAAAAACGGCTCCAAAGGCGCGTGACCCGTTCAGAATCAGGGCGCGACCCATTGGGCAATTTTCACAGAAATGCATCTACAGCTCATCAAAACGCAATTTTGACTAGGTTTGACTTTTTGGAGTGGATTTTGATCCTCCTTGATGTAAATGATGTAATTTTATGATATTTTGACACTCATTTATCTCTTCTAGAAGATTCATTCATAAGATAGGAAAAAATTTAATGAATGAATTGGTTTCCTAGCTTATAGAGCCAAGTTGTTTTGACTGCCTAAATTTTAGTGCTCAGTTTGGAATTGGTTGAAACAGCTCCTAGGATAGTGAGCTCGACCCCTAGAGGCAAGGAAAGATGTTATCTTGCCTATATTATGTACTTTATTAGTCATTTTCATGGTTGGACTCTTGAGGGAGAAAGCTTCTATTGTATTACTGATTGTATCACTGCATTTTGGCAAAAGAAGAAAGACCAGGGTTTTGCAGTCCTTTTTGGGATTCCTGTGGTTACATGTATTGATGGTGTGTTTCTCTTTGTACTTTTAAGTTTGTTATGTGAATCATCTTCTTACTTTTTCTTCTGCAGATTAGGCAAATGAAGTGTTAAGGTAGAATTCATGGTTGCTATGCTCTGCCTTTAAGTTTGCTTAATATCAATGTTTTCAGCTGTTTAAGGAGAATTCAAGGTGATTGTTTGCTCTCCTTAGCTCTTCACCAGTCATTCTCAATCCATCCAAATCTTTCAAAGGCATCAATACAGTCTCCTACCTTGCCCCAAAGAACCCCCTACGAAAACTGTGTCCAATCCCCGCACCCAAAATTGCCTTTCCCCAATTTTCCACCAAAACCCTAAAAATCCCAAATCAAACCTTTTTATCAGTTTACTAGCCTAAAATCAGTGTTCTTTATTGGTTATCTCTGCCCTTGGAGGATCTTTGCCGAGATAGACCGGAGAGAGCCCTCTCCTGCCCCGTAGGGCTAGCTACGAGGCTAAGTGGTTTGATGTTGCCTTGGAGTTTACCTTTTTCAGCCTGAGGTGAAATTTCAAGCGCTAACACTGTGTTCAGTGCATTGCAACCGATAGGGCAGCAGACACGGCGTCCTAAGGATAAAGGATGTAGCCTATTGTGGTATCCCAATATATACTCAATGGTACGTGGGAGCACAAGTCCGTACTGGCACTTGCCATCTCAGAGTGGAGGAATCACCCAACCAACAATGAAAACAACAGTTGCCAAGTTTTACGACGCCAGAATACGTCTTTAGCCTAGACCTCTAGATGTTGTACATTAGGTTCCAAAGCGTTGTTAGATTCATTAAATTTATTTTAAGTTGATCTTGCTTAAAAATTTGCCTTTCAGGTTCACCGCGTGATGTGTATACAATTCCTAAAATGCAGTCTAAGATGATAAAAAAATGTTTAATCTTCTTCTGACAATGAAAATCCTAGCTACTAAGGAAAGAAAGTTAAGAATCTTTCAGCAAAGAGCACAGAGCACACGCTAAATGCACTGTCCTAAATCAAACCAAGCAGTCAAAATGCAAATGCATATGCATGTTTTTGTTTTCAGCCTTCTTAATGTATGAATGATGATAAGAAAGCTATGTGCAAATCTGAATTACTTTCAAAGTGACAATACTCAACAAGTTCCTTTTCAAAATGAAGTGAAGGTAAGAGAGACACTTTGCGATTTCGAAATGAAAATTGCTTTTCGACACTTTAAAAACTATTAATTCAAATCATATGCAAAGTAACTAATAATCGACTATCAGAACAATTGATTGTCTTTAAACTAAAACGACAGCTACGGCACTTTCAGATCAAGAAACGACAGTTCGACTTCTGCTACTTTTTTTGCAAAAGAGAACTGAAAATGGCACACAATACATAAAAACACTTACAGTTCTTTGCACTATGGAGGCGGAATAATGTAAGAGAAGGGGGTTTTCATAGAGATACACTGACCATAGGCAGCAAAACTCCTGAATAGGACTGAAAACAGTGAGGAAAAACTAAAGTCTAAAGGTAAAGTTAACCTTCCGTGACCATCGCACCTCTCACACTGTGAATTCAGTATGCAGCGCACCTACTGCACTCGGGAAGTGCGATGCATACAGACTGCCTTGAAGGCAGGGTGTGATGGTACCAGTGCGAGACTTTAAACAAGTTTTTACTCACAATTTGCAATTCAGTTCAGGGATTTATGCCAAGTAAGTGATGTTTAGTATTTGTAAATCACAGGGTAGATCTAAGGAGGTTACTAGAGCCACCACTTAAGGCAATTAAACTGTTTGCAGATCGATTGTTTAATTCATAAACAAAACCCAGAGATAGACTGAAGCAGCATTGATCTACTTTGCATTTGTATGACAAATTCAGTTCGAAGGCTAGCTGGCTTGGCTTCAGGCTTCGTCTGTAAGTTTATAAAAGAAACAAAGATAGGCTAACAAACAATCTAGTCGCTCCCCAGCGGAGTCGCCATTTTGTTATCAGGAATAATGTCCACTCAGATGCTGCTATTCCCACTAAGACTGGTAGCTATCTTAGAAACAAACAAGTAAAGTCTACTTTCACTTTCCTCTATGAAAATAGATAGGAGTGGAACAAAGGAGACCAACCTTAGTCTTGCGCTTGATTTCCTCTCCTTCCTGATAGAGCTTTGCCGATTCTTCTTTATCTGCCCAGCTTCAAAGAGCACCTGTGGAATCACAGCAACATACTACTATCGAAGAACAAATATCTATATTCATAAATAACACAGGACCAGATGTGTGTTAACCATTACAAATGCATATATAAGTAAACATACAAGAATATGGAGAAAACTTGAATAGCTTTTTAAGATGAAAAGTAGCAAGAGGATTACAACCATATGTTCTGACCCAGCATCATCCTCTAGCTAGAAAGCCCTTCTCACCTCAAGTAAAGCTTAGATCACCCAACACTATGAATACACACCAGAAAACCAACAACACTTCTCTATAAGATACAAAATTCTCGCCTTTGGATCTCTGTGATGAGAGGGATCCATATATAGATGATTGAAGGGAGGTGAGTCATCTTCTGGGGTCTTGATTAGTGTCCTCTCTCTGATAGTTCCTTCTTCCACTTGGAGAATGGTGATCTCTTACTCATCCCTGGTCGAAAAAAGAGAGGCAAGTGTCAGAGGGGAAGCTTCTGGAAGGTTCCATGATCTTCCACCTCGCATTTTTCCCTGCCATTTGTCCATTCCTGACCATCGCACCCTATAGAGGAGTAATTCAGTATGCATCACACCTTGTACACTGGGAAGGTGATATGCATCACACCCTCTGCACTGGGTTTTCAGTATGATCCAGTTTTGACCATTTATGAGCAGTTTTTAGTGGAGAACTTCTGGGAGATGATGTAATCAGCTGACCTTGTTCCTTTAGGCAGTGAAGCTACACTTTTGAGGACTTAGGAGCCCTTAGTTTATGGACATTTATGATTGGGGTTGAAGTGCCCAAAAATGTCTATAACACCTACAAGCAAATTAACACAATATTTTTTTATAGGGTTCGAGTTCTTGTTGAGACTGAGAAGAATTTACAAGAAAATCAACGCAAAATTATTGTATAGGGTTTGGGTTTTGTTTAGCCTAAATTGCAGGTTGAAACCAAGGAGCATCCAATGAAGACTACTTGAATTTAAGTCATTATAGGCATATAAATCTTGGACACCTTAGAAGATAACAAAAATACCTTATGGTCTGTTAGTCCATTATAACTTGAGTGAACAAGCAATTAAGGGTTTCTATCCTAAGGGAGATGGCATTGTTTCAGACACATTGAAGTCCTAGTCCTCCATTACAAGACTAGTAGACACCACAAGCCTAGCGAAGGAATGATAAAGGTTACATATACCTTTCAAACTATAGATTAAGCAATACAACGCATAAGTCTAACCTTAACCACATTTGAGGAACATCATATAAAGTCATACATGTAACCAAGGGCCTGTTACAAAAAGACACGTGAGATATCTGCTCTGTGAACCAATTAGGAATGGAATAAGTGGAACTACTGAGTTGTATCAATTTTCATCATATCAACCACTGCAAGAAAAGAATCTCAGTCTTGAATTCCTGTAAGTAGTATTGCACACAATTTGAAACTAAGGTAGTATGGTATCCCTTTTGGTTTGGTATTAAGTATAGTTACAAGTCTTTGAGTCTTGTATTATGTTTAGAGTTCAAGGTCTATATAATAGTTAGGATTGAAGCAAGTGAAGTTGAGGGCTTAATAGGTTTGTAATGATGTGTTAACACTGGTTAGGGGCTACTATTTAGGACTGTGTTTGTCTTTAGATCAATAATTGTGTATTGAAGTATTGTGAAAAGGTGGCACTTCATCACATTAAGGCAACCTAGGTTTGTTATTGTCTTCATTGCAGAATTATTACAGTCATTATTAGATTGACTTGTGACTGTAGGAAAAGGTAAGTAATTAAGGTTGGGATTTATTTTGATTTTTTCTTTGGGGTTGGGATGTATGGGAATCTTATCTTGTATGATTTACCATTATATTGTAGGCAAGAACACTGTTGGAACTCATTGAATAACGAGCAACAAAGTACTGAAGAAAAATTCAAGACGTGAAAGGACAAGAAGGCAGTGACAAAGAAGTAACATTTGGGTCTCTGTAAGTGTCATTTGTAAATATTGTATATCGTTGTAATTGGTCTATTTTTCCTAATTTGGAAGCCCAAATTTTCCTAGAGTTGAAGAAGGAAAAATAGTCTTAGGATGGGACTAGTAGTCAGTTGAGTCAAAGGTTTTAGGTTTTTGAATCAAGGACATAGGCTTTTGTAGTATTGGTCAAGAAATTCATTGAAAAATCTTATTGTAACGTGGATCATTGTCCCTAGTACGAGAGTCCACATTTTATTTTAATTTTTGTCTTTATAGGGTGGCAGGGTAGTGCTAAGTAGGTGAATGAAGTCACCTACAGGTTGGGTAATGTAAATCTTTAGGGTGGTAGTGTGGTGCTAGAGTGACTTGTGGCTCACTTGGGCATTGGGGCATCCATTTAACTAACTGCAGATAAAACCAGGGCGCTGTGACATCCTTCTAGAGGGAGCTGCAGAAGAATGCTTTTTTAGAATTCTAGGAAGTTGTAACTTTATTTTCAGTTGGGGATGAACATTAAGAATTTATTAGAAAAGTGTTTAGTAGTTTTTGACCCAGAGGGGGTTTTCCACCTAAAAATTCTTGTGCCTGTTGTCTCTATTTTTGCAATTTTTTTTACTGCTCATATTGCACAATAATAATAGTAAATAAAGAATAACTAATGCTTTGAAAAGATTAATAAATCATTAATTGATAAGAAATTTTGATTCACCTCCCTCTCAGTGTTTCCAACAATTGGTATCAGAGCTTGGTTCCTTCAATAACAACTTAACAATTGGAAGGAGATCATGGAATACACCAAGAATATAGTTCCTCTATTTATGGAGATAACTATGCACTATGGAGCGAAATGATGTAGGTTCATGTACTTGCACAAGGATATGAGGTCTGGGAAATAGTTGAACAGGGCTATAAAGCAACAAAAAATGAACAAGGTAAGAAAAATATCGTAAATGATTCCAATGTAAAGGATCTTATTATAAGTGGACTAACTCAACCTATCTATGTTAAGTTATTGGGTTGTAAAACAACTAAGGTACTATGGGACAAGCTTCAAAATATATATGCAGGAGACTCGAAGGTCAAGGAAACAAAACTTTAAATTTACAAATCTCAATTTTAACAACTAAGGATGAAAGAATATGGGAACATTGCAACTTACTTTCAACGTGTAGATGAAATAACAAATTCCTTTGAAGGGTTAGGAGAACCAGTTGACAAAAAGGTCATTGTTGGGAAATTCCTTAGAACTCTTATAACAAGATTTAATCCTAAGGTTTCTGTCTTAGAAGATAGATAAGATTTAAGCAACTTGAGTATGGATGAACTACATGGGATACTTAGAGCATATGAAATGAGGATTGAAGGGGAAAATGGTTCATTTAATATAGAAACAACATCTACAATGTCCAAGAAGATCAAGAAGGGAAAACAAGTATCCAAACCTAGATCTAGTTGTTGTAAAGAGGAAGAAGGAGAAGAAGAACATTCATATGAAGAATTTGTGTACATTATGAGGAATATGAAAAGAGGAACACGTAAGTACAAAGGATAAATTCCATTAGTATGTTTTTACTATGGTGAGATTGGTCATTTTGCTGCTGAGTGCCCTCAGAAGAATGAAGCATTTATGAAAGGAAACAAGGGTTAAAGAAATTTCAACAAGCAATGTAAGAAGAAAGGGTTTAAGAAAAAATTCCTCTCCAAGGAAGATAGTTCCTCATCTGAAGAAGAGAGTGACAATGGTGAAGAAAACAATGAAAGAGTATTATTTATGGCTAAGCATAACAAGATGGAAGCACCTGACAAAGAAGAAGATGAAGAAGAAGAAATGACTGAAATCGAATTTCAAAACAAAGTTGTTAGAGTTATAAAAGAACTCAAAGTAAAAAGGAAAAATGTTAATTCTTGGAAGCCTAATTGAAGGAGGTAAAAGAACACACCAAGAACCTCAACGAAAGGAATGAATAAGAAACCATCAACTTCAAAGTAAAGTTAGAAGAAGCCAAAAGAATTGAAGAATCACTCGGGAATGAGTTAAAAGAAAGCAAAGAGGCAAGGAAGAAGTAGAAGCCGAAATAGTCTCTCTACGAAAGGAAGAAGAAAGGGGAAATGTCCAACAGAACCTTGACAATAGATCTAGAGCATTGGATGAGTTCATGAGAAGTCAAAAGAAAAACCAAAATGAAGGACAAAATAAAATTAAAAACGACACGACACCAAGAAGTAATCAAGAGATTGTTCCTCCTCCATGAAGGAATGAATACAAAAAACCATTTAGACAATATAACTCATTCATATACACAAATTCAATTAATGGTTATTGTTTTTCATGTGATAACTTTGGACATATGGTTAGGGATTGTCAAACTTTTAACAGATACAATTATCAAAGATATTATCAATGGAATCAAAACACTAGAAGTAGGTATCCTAAAAGAAAGTTTGCAGGATCAGAAGACGGGTTTCACCATGACTTTGAAAATAGGAAGTTTACATCGTATGCTCCATTATTTAGGGTCAACATTGAATGTTAGAATTGCCATAACTATGAGCACATAGCTCAAGATTACAGGTACAAGATGGAATCCTCCATGAATGACAACCCTAACATTAGGTACATGAAAGGACAATAGATTCAAGAAGATCTAGAAAATGAGAAAGTTTAAGCAGCAATGCTTTCAAGATTTGTAAAGGCAATAGGTCTTGAGGTAGAAACAAGTACATTAGATGATGACAAGGTTCAAGATAATCTAGCCGAAGAGCTGGGTGGTACATTATTTTGAATAACCCAGCATGATGACTCCCTGAATATTGAAGAGGGGGAATCTAAGAAACAACAGTGGCACATTTGTAGATCAATCATTGGTAGGTTGACATATGGCAGACACAAAGGAATATTATGGACATTTTCAATGGTAGGAAAAGTTAATCTATATTGACAGGTAGAATCAACAACAACGGTTCGTATGAAGTATAGTATGTTAGCAAGAGACATGGTTGAAGTAAGCATTAAGGAAAATAATTTCGAAGCCTCAAGTTATACGCAAAGTATGGATGATTTATGGATACAAATCAGATGTGATGCAAGCAGTCGAACAGGTAGCCCGATTCCAAGCAACACCAAAAGAATTTCATGTCATTACAGTAAAAATGATTTATCGATATCTCAAGGGAACAACAAAATATGGACTATGCTATCCTAAAGAAAATTACTTAACTATTGTAGCTTATACAAATGTTTATTGGGTAGGAAGTGTTGTTGATTGTAAAAGTACCAATGGAGTAGTCTTCTATCTAGGTCATTGTCTTGTTTCGTGGTTGAGCAGGAAGTAACCTTCAATATACTTATCCACAACTGAGGAAGAATACATAGCAACAACAACTTGTTGTACACAAGTCTTATGGATGAAACAAACTTTTAAATATCTTCAAGTAAAGTTTGATGAGCCCATTCCAATCTTCTGTGATAAAACCAATGCCATAAGTATCTCCATGAATCTTGTGATGCATTCAAAAATAAAACACATTTTGATCAAGTACCACTTTGTTAGAGAACATATTGTCGAGAAGAACATCAAAGTTGAATACATTGGGACAAAAGAACAAATCGTTGATATCTTTACCAAACCATTGCCACATGAGACATTTGAGTATCTTCACCAAAAACTTGGGATTCTACCAAGTCCTCATTAGACCACTCCATTATCTCATCAAGTAGATAGGGGGAGCCACCCTTTGCAATAGATGTCAAAAGGGGAGAGAAAACATTAAGGAGGTTAGAAGCATGGTGTCAGGGGGAGTTATGATCGCAAGGGGAGTACTTATGTTGCCATCAATTCCAACGGGGGAGATTGATGATAGGTGGTTGTATTGAAGTCACCCCAAGCAGCATTAGGAGCTACATTGATCTTTAATGGAAAATTTGACATGGAAATTCATGGAATCTCGTGTTAGGATCCTTCTAGATAGATTATCCTCAATGAGAAGTGTCTATTGATATATGATATACCCCGTGGTTCCTTTTGGTTTGAGAGAAAATTGAGTTTGGAGTTGAAGGCCCAGTTTTGTGGGCTAAACCCCAAGAGGTAGTGACAAGACACATTATTCACCTACGGTTGTCAATATATGACAATGATTCTCACTGTAATCTCATTGTGTATAAGTTGACTATCTTCAAGAACCAAAGGTAGTAACTCAATCATTGACTTCACAATCTGGTTAGGACCAAATGCACTAAGGCAATCATTGGTTTGATTTATATTAAGATCAAATTTAAGCTTTTTATTAAGAATTATTAAGGGTATGTCACTGATAAGAAATAATTGGTCAGTAAGTATTAATTCAAATATTAGGAGGAATATTAAAGTGATCCACTTACCTTAGAATAAAAAGATACATATTTTGAAATATTTAGCATTTTAAATATATTATGAATTACTCCTCCAATGTACACTAAGAAGACCCTCCTTAACATCCAACAATCAAATGATAAATGTTGTTACATAAGAATGTGGTGTCTCCTATAATAAAGGATCCCCGTCCAATGTTTATATGAGATCCTTAATCTATATATTAAGAGATGCCATGGATCTTCTAAAATATACGAAAAATGAGATCTTAACGAAAATCATTTCAGAAGTTTGTAATTACCGTACAAACAAAATAACGTAAAAAAATTTACAGGGTTCGAGTTTTGTTGAGCCTGAGAAGAATTTAGAAGAAAATCAATGCATAATTCTTGTATAGGGTTCGTGTTCTTGTTTAATCTAAATTGCAGGTTGAGACCGAGAAGCATCCAATGAAGACTACTTGAATTTCGGTCATTACAGGTTTTCGGTCCCATCATTACATGCATACAAATCTCTGATACTTTGTAAAACAACAAAAATACCTTATGGTTCGTTAGTGCATTGTAACTTGAGCGAAGAAGAAATTATGGGTTCTTTCCTAAGGGAGATGGCATTGTTTTAGACACAATGAAGTCTCAGTCCTCCATTATAGGACTGCATATATACCATAGGCCTAACGAAGGAATTATAAAGGTTACATCTATCTTTCAGATTGTAGATTAAGAAATACAACACAAAAGTGTAACCTTCACCACACTTGAGGAACATCATACAGATTCATACCTATAACCAAGGGCCTATTGCACAAAGACATGTCAGACAATCTATTGTGTGCATTGATTAGGAATGGCATAAGTGGAAGTACTGAGCCATAAAAAATTTCTACATATGAACCTCTGTAAGCAAAGAATCGTAGTCTTGAATTCCTATGAGTAGTATTGCACACACTTTGAAACTAAGGTAGTTTGGTATCCCTTTTGGTTTGATATTAAGTATAGTTACAAGTATTTTGAGTTCTATATTATGTTTAAAGTTAAAGGTCTATATAATAGTTAGGATTGAAACAAGTAAAGTTGAGGGTTTAATAGGTTTGTTATGATGTGTTAAAGTTGGTTAGGGGCTGCTATTTAGGATTGTGTTTGTATTTAGATCTATAATTGTGTACTGACCTATTGTGAAAGGGTTTCACTTCATCACATCAGGGAAACCCAAGTTGGTTATTGTATTCATTGCAGAATTATTGCAATCATTATTTTTATTATTAAAATGACTTGTGATTACAGGCAAAGGTAAGTAATTAAGGTTGGGATTTATTTCAAATTTTTCTTTTGGGTTGGGATGTATGGACATATTATCTTGTAGGATTGACCATTATATTGAAGGCAAGAACAGTGGTGGAACTCATCAAACAATGAGCACAAATACTGGACAAGAATTAAAGATGTGAAAGGACAAGAAGGCAGTGACAAAGAAGTAACTTTTGGGTCTATCTAAGTGTCATTTGTAAATATTGTATATCATTGTAATTGGGCTATTTTTCCTAATTTGGAAGCCCAAAGTTGCCTAGAGTTAAAGAAGGCAAAAGAGTCTTGGGATGGGACTAGTAGTTAGTTGAGTCAAGGGTTTTAGGTTATTGAGTAAAGGGCATAGGCTCTTGTAGTATTGGTCAAGAAATTCATTGAAAAATGTTATTGTAATGTGGATCATTGTCCCTAGTACGAGAGTCCACTTTTTATTTTAATTTTTGTCTTTATAGGGTGGTGCTAGGAAGGTGAATGAACTCACCTACAGTTTGGGGCCTATAAATACTTCAGGGTGGTAGGGTGGTGCTAGGCTGAGTTGTGGCTCACTTGGTTGTTAGGGCATCCATTCAACTGGTTGCTAATAAAACTAGGGCATTGGGGCGTCCTTCCAGTGGGAGTTAGAGAAGAGTGATTTTCTAGAATTATAGCAAGTTGTAGCTTTCTTTTCTGTTGGGGTTGAAGATTAAGAATTTATTAGAAAAACATTCAATGGTTTTTGACTTGTAGGTGGTTTTCCACCTAAAAATTCTTGTTCCTTCTGTCTCTATTTTTTCACTATTGTTTAATACTCATATCGAATAATAACAATAATAATTGAGTTGTGGCTCACTTGGTTGTTAGGTCATCCATTCAACTGGTTGCTAATAAAACTAGGGCATTGGGGCGTCCTTCCAGTGGGAGTTAGAGAAGAGTGATTTTCTAGAATTATCAGAATTTTTAGCTTTCTTTTCTGTTGGGATTGAAGATTAAGAATTTATTAGAAAAGAATTCAATGGTTTTTGACTTGTAAGTGGTTTTCCACCTAAAAATTCTTGTTCCTGCTGTCTCTATTTTTTCACTATTGTCTAATACTCATATGGAATAATAACAATAATAATTGAAGAATAATTAATGCTTTCAAAAGATTAATAAATTGCTAATGGATAAGAAATATTGGTTCACCCCTCCCTCAGTATTTCAAATAACATGATTTCCTCAGAGCTGGGAAAATTACCTTCAATGGGTTGAGATTAGAGTATGCCTTGGAAAGAAACTCAAATTTCATTGCATGGAGGTGGTGCTTGGTGAAAATGGATTACTGGAATATGTCAATATAGACATTGCAAAACCATGATCAACTGATGCATATAACCTAGCTCAATGGAAGAAAGTTGTAGCCAATATGAGGAGAATAACCTTAGAGGGAGTGCAAGGCCACACTATCTCAAATCTCCTTGGTTAAGAAAATCCTTTCGTAATGTGGAAGGCACTGATAGAGATGTTCAAGAATAACAATGATCATAGAAAATTGGCCCTCAAAGACAAAATTTGAAACATCAAGATGTAGAAGAATGATACTATTCCACAATATCTCAATAGATTTACACAAGTTTGTGATAAGGTTGGAGGGGTTGGTGTGAATGTTGCAAAAGATGACTTGGTGAACCTAGCTCTTTTAGGCCTTCCCAATAGTTGGCATAAATAACAAGACTCAATGAATGAGAGAGAGAAATTTTTGAATTGGGAATGCTTGTGGTCTGATTTGGTACAAGAAGAGATTAGGCTGAATAACAGATATGGAAACTCATCCAAGGGAGATGGTGAAGAAAATTTTGCATTCGTTGGAAAGGGAAAGAAGGGCAAAGGGAAGAAATCTCAAACAAATCTAGAATCTAACCAAGGGGGAAAGAAGAAATACTTTTCCAAAATAAAATGCTTCAATTGTCATGAATTCAGGCACTATGCTACAAAGTGTCCACACAAAAAGTCAGGCAAGAAGAACTCAGGAGGAATAGCAGGTGAAGCTTTGGCTTCATAGTTTGAGCTAGACTTCACCATTATCACATGCATGGCCAACACAGTGATGGGGAGTGTGTGGTACTTGGATTTAGATGCCTCCTTCCACATGACAAGGTGTAGAGAGTTTTTCAGTGATATGGAGGAGAAAGATCTCCAAATGTATATTGAGCTTAGGGATGATGATAGATATAGTTCTACTGGGATTGATATAGTAACCTTTAAGAGGGAGTCAAGATCCCCTCTTCGCCTCAAAGATGTCATGTTTGTTCTAGGCCTAAAGAAGAATCTCATCTCTTAGCAGTTTTGGAAGACCACGATTATGATGTGATATTCAACAAAGGGAAAGCATTCCTAAGACACATAGCCACTGGACAGGTGAATAAGTTCGGGGTTCGGGTGAAGAAATTTTATAAGTTGGATGTGGAAGATTGTGTTGCATTAAACAATAAGGAAGAGAAAATGTAGATTTGCAATGTTGGTGAACTTTGGCATAAAATATTGCACCATTTGCATCATGGGGCCCTGAAAATTATGCAACAAATAACCATTAGCCTCTCGAAAGGAGCGCTTGAGTAGTGGCATGCAAAGGTTCTACCTTGTAAAGGTATGTGAAATCCAAATTCCATGAATGAGATAACAAAGCACATGCAGTCTTAGAAAGAGTCCACTCTAATGTTTGTGGACCTTTCTCGACAACATCCACTGCCAGACATAAATATTTTGTTATTTTGATTCATGATTTCTCAAGGAAGTGTTGGATCTTCTTCACGTGGAGGAAGGATGAGACATTCTCAAATTTTTTAGAATTCAAGGCACTAGTTGAGAAATAGACTGGCAAGAAGGCGAAGTATATCAGGAGCGACAATGGAGGTGAGTATGTTTTGAATGACTTAAAGGATTTTTGTGCGAAAGAAGGAATTCAAAGATGACAACACCCCACACCCCATAATAGAATGGGGTACCTGAGAGAAAGAACCAGAGAATTATTGGAATTGTGAGAGATATGCTACATGACTAAGGCCTACCACTACATTTGTGGGTAGAGACATGTAAGGTAGTAGTCTACTTGCAGAACCAGAGTCCTCATTGGATTCTTGTTTTGATTACACTGGAGGAGGATTTCTTGGGGTGGAAGTCAAATGTGTCTCACTTTAGGATTTTTGGAGCCTATGTTTATTGCCATGTCCCCAAAGATTTGAGGAAGAAGCTTGAGCCGACAACATAGTTAGGGGTTTTTGTGCGTTACACAAAAACTCCACACGATTATCGTGTGTACTTACCTTCCCTCAGAATGACAATTGTGTGAAGGGCTGTAAATTTTGATGAGGATAAAGCGATGCAATACTCTATTGAGAGGGAGCTTCAGATCCCACTAGAAGAGGATCTTTTAGCTCCAAAGGAGGAGTGTCATGAAGTTGTGGAGCAACCATAAATAGAGGAGAAAATAGAGGAGACATCCACTCAAGCATAACCACCTAGATAAGGGAGAAAAAGAACGAGGGAAGCTAATAGATTAGTGCATGATGCAAGGGAGAATGTGAGAGCTCCTTCAAATTTGTGCAGGAAAAGGAGGTCACTTGAGATGTACATTGGCTACATGGATCTAATTATTGAGCTTATAGAGACTGAGCCATCCTCTTTCAAGGAAGCAATTGAGAAGCCATTTTGGGTTGATGCAATGGTGGAAGAATATGGATCCATAATGAAGAACTGTGTTTGGGAGATGGTCCCAAGACCAACAGATAAATCAATTGTGGGTTCAAGATGGATCTTCAAGGTAAAGCATGTAATAGATGGAAGCGTAGAGAAGTGAAAGGCCTAATTTTTGGCCAAAGGATTTTCTCAAGTTGAGGAAATTGACTATGAGGAAACCTTTGCCCATATAGGAAGGTATTCATCCATTAGAGCAATTATTGCATTGGTTGCATAGATGGGGGGGGGGGGGGGGGGGGGGGAAGATCCACCAGATGGATGTAAAAACAACATTTCTCAATGGTGTTATTGAGGAGGAGGTGTACATAGAGAAACCATAAGGCTTTGAGACATTTGATCAGGAGTATCATGTGTGCAGACTCAAGTGAGAATTGAACAGTCTCAAACAAGAACCTTGAGCTTGGTACACTAGGATCGACAATTATTTCACTATTTTCGGCTTCGCCAAAAGTAAAGCATATGTGAACCTCTATCATATTTTGGTAGAAGGTAAATCGCTTATCATTTTTTTATATGTTGATGATTTAATATTAACAGGTGATGAATAGTTTATCAGCTCTTGCAAGGAGGATCTTGCAAGAGAGTTTGAGATGAAGGACATGGGTCTCATGCACTACTTCCTCGGGCTAGAAGTATGGCAAGGTGAATGGGATTTTTTTTGTCTTAAGGCAAGTGTTCCAATAAGATACTACAAATATTCTGCAGGGAGAGTTGTAAACCCATGGAGACACCTCTAGCGACCAACTAGAGGAAGGAGACTGCCACTTTAGGTGAAGAGGTGGCTGATACCATTTACCAACAATTAGTGGGTTCACTGATGTATCTTGTGAACACATGACCAAATATGTGCTATGCAGTCAAATAGCTGATCCAAGCTATCGTTAGGCCGACCAAATTATATTGGAAGGAAACTAAGAATGTTTTATAGTACCTCAGAGGCACTACCCAATATGGATTGTGGTACAAATAGACAAAGGGAGTGAATATGCGTGGCTTCATAGATGCAGATTGGGTGGGAGTCCATATGACTGAAAGAGTACATTAGGTGGAATTTGCAGTGTTAGGTCCGCAACAGTTTCTTGGTACAATAGGAAGCAAAGATCTATGATGCTTAGCTCTACAAAAGCATAATACATTGTTGCAAGTTAAGTAGCATGTGATGTGATCTGGATGAGAAAGATACTTGTGGGACTGTTTAGTTAGATGATGGGTCAAACTGTGATCTATTGTGATAATCAGAGTTGCATTAAGCTCTCTGAGAATCTGATATTTCACAATTATTCCAAGCATATAGATATTCTGTATCATCATTTACATGATTTGTAGAGGCGGATAATGTTTCTATAATGAATTCAAATAAAGGAACAATATGTTGACATCTTGACAAATGATTTGTCAAGAAGGAAGTTTGAGTTCCATAGGTGCAGGATAGGGGTGCTTGATAATCCCTTTCTTCCTAAGAGGGAGTGTTGAGAAGTGCAACAAGAGAGTCTCAATTTGACTTTTCCTTAGTCAAATTGAGAAAATTCGAATTTCCACATCAACTCACAACTTGGAGGTAGTTAATTGAGGTGACATGGCTCTTGTCACTTAGTTAGCTCAATAAATTTGAGTTAGAGGGATTGGAGTTCAATTAAGCATGTGTGATTGCTAAATTTTAGTAATCCAGTTCATTTATATCGAGTTGAGTTCAATTAAACTAGTTCTAACAATTAGAGGAACTAATGGAAGGCCAGTTGTGTAGTGGGACAATAGTCTAACTTAGTGATAAATCGGCCTAAAACAACTCGTGCGTGTAGAGAATTCGAGTTCCCAACTATGGCAGAGATTCCAAGGCAGTGTAAAAAGTAGTTGTAAACTAGTTTGAGTGTACAGGTGTTGCATGCAGCCAGATGACCAGACCTTGGAATTGCACAGTCAATTGGAGGAGGAATCCTAAAAAATAGGGGCTAATTCTCTAGGATTTGCGCAAGGAAATAGGGGGTTCAAGCAAAGGAATAAATTGACTAAGTAGGGGTCAAAGCTTCTCATTGAGCAGAGAGATAGGTCCATGTTGGTAAAGTTCCTCACAGAGTATTAAAGATGATGAAAGAAGATAATGTCAGTCCTTGTGAAGAAACAACCATTATTCTCAAACAAAGTGGTGAATATTAAGAAGTATCAAACCTTTTGATGTGTTTACAGACATGTGGACCATTAATGAAACATCAAGCTTTATAAACATGTTGATTTATCTTATTAAATTTTGGATTTTATTGACATATTTGAGATTAAGGTTGTGAAGCAGGGAAAATTTTAAGGATGGAAAATTATCTTGAAGTTTAAAAACATTGGCGAATCCCACTAGTCCCTTATATGCAAACTAAAAAATGTTTATTGATATATTTGTAAAATTATTCGAATTTATAATGGTTTTATATATAGTATCTATATATTGTTGGCGATTTTTAAGGTAAAATAATTTTAAATTGTAAAATTTGGGCGAATCATTTTTATAAAAAATGGAAATTGGCGATTTTTTTGTGGAAAAATCATGGAAAATTAGCCCACCTAAGAATAATAGCCCCTAAAATTTTCCATGTTGTGAAGAAAATTGTGCCTGCACGGAAAAAGAAACTTATTACCCCCACAATATTGGTGACTATTGGCATTGTTGTTGTAAGTCTAGTTGCATTGCCTCCATCCTTCACTATCTTCAAATTCAGTGCCCATAAGGTCACAAAGAACTGGGAGATTTTCTTCTGTGTTTCTATTTGTTTGTGAGCTGGATATATTCATCTTTTGCATTGTAATAAAGCTTAAAAAAGTTATTGTGGATTTTGGAGGTCAAGACATGTTGTTTATTGGCATCCTCCTGAATAAACATTGCACCATTTCTCTTGTGTAAAAACTTCAATCGGTTTCCAAAATAGATTTTCGACGACAAACTTTTGAATAACATTATATGCTCCCATTTGACTCAGAGAAAGAGGATTCATGAAAACAAAGGATCCAATAGACAGAAATGAGAAAACACACAATATCTAATGGAACCTTTTGAGATAGAGTTAACTGATTCAAAACGGTTAGACAAATGCAAATAGTTTTGAAGATTGGAAGCAAGGAGGGATTCATATGTTTAATGTTACAAAAAATTACGATGGCAAGTTTTCAATGTGTTATAGAGCATTGTAAAAATTGTATGTGGCAAAAGATCAACGAGCATATTAAAAAGACGAGCTGGCTAGTCTACGTGGCAGAGTTGATCATGTTTGCTGGGAAGTTAACAAAATTTCAGGGGACAACTACATGAAAACTTTATGTTTTCAGGGAAACAATATCACCACTTTCAAATTTTAAGGATGAGGATCAACATCAGTGAATCAATTTCCAAAATTGAAGGCTGAGAATTTTCTATTAATTCCACTTTCTTACAACAAATTAGAGATATTATTTATTTTTAGTATATTGTTATATCTTTATCCTTGAAAGCTTGTTACAAATTCAGGATTATAATTATATATATATTTTTTCATTTTGATTGTAAAAGGATTCACTTTTGGGTCGAAAAAAGACTTGTATTCTGTAGAAGTGTGATATTTCAGAGTTTAATAAAGCCTTCTTGTTTTAGCTAATAACATATCTTGTTTCATATGTATGTGATTTCCTGTATTTCATTATCCCTTTACTCGTATATTTTGAAGTTGTGTAGATCATTAGGAGATGCTAGGTTGAGGATCAACCTCCCTTACTTCCCATGGAAATTTATGTTCAATAGTAGATCAAATAGACAGGTTGTCAAATTTGGTCCGTCTACACCTTTAGGTTATTGCCTTTTGCATAATAGAGATTTATATTTTGTTGAGTTTTTGAAGGGTCTTCCAATCTTATCAACTAATATAGGTGTTCAGGTTGAGCATAAGTGTTACCTGAAGTCTCTTAAGTCTTCTACCCATGCCTTCAAGCTATGTTATTCTATCATAGTTGGATGCTGACACTTTAATTTGATTTGAAAGAGAGGGCTTTATTTGTTTAAGAAAGGATTTGAAACCCTAGGAAACCACCTCTCAAAACCCCTAAATCTAGACATTATGCTTAAAAGGCTAATGTTCATTACCATGAACAATGAATTAGCCTCGTAACACTTGAGGGAGCCCCCTCTGGTTCAAGGGCTAGCTTGAGCCTATAGTTGGTGGAGTTGATTTCTTGGCACAGTTTCCAACAAAAAACCATTAATCTAGATTGGATCATTATATTGTTTGTCATCGATATCAATGCATTAAGAGTGGAAAAAATGGAGGAATCAACTCATGGGACCGTTTTTACCAGCAGGACCTGGTTTGGCAAAACGGACTCTGAAACCTTTCAGGAGCATTTTGAGGCATGAAATGACGTTTTTTGGGGGTAAAACTTTGCTTTTATAGTGCAATAGCTCACACGTTTTTCTAAACATAAAAATATTTCCAATGGCGCAAGAAGCGCGCCAATCAGAGTTTGTATGCAAAATTTATGCCACTCAGAAGTTGACCTTCTTGTTTTTACACCTATAATTCCGAAGGATGCCGCGTCATCCCCCATTATTCATGGAAAAGGGGCTAGCCACATCATTGTGATGTAAAAGACTATAGAAGATTCTATATTGTAACTCTAGTTAACAGTTGTGTAGTCAAACTTAACCACCAGTAGGCTATCAAGTTGTGTTATAACCGGGCCACTAGGAGGAAGAGTCATTCCATTCTTTCGAGAGAATTTTATTCCATAGCTAAGCAAAGATAGCCAAGAGGGATAGGAGGTAGTGCACATAGGGAGGATTTGCACAGTGTAGCAGCCATGGACGACGAGCCTTACTTCTTTGTACCTACAACCATAATTCCAGACAGAGAAAGAGAGTGAAGTGACCTCACCTTCCAACTGGGTTTTCTCCTGAAAGGGTTTCCCAGAGCATATTTTGTGACTTATGTGTGTGTATGCACTTATTTTTTCGTTCTCTATTTTCTACATAATTTCCATTCACATGCATGCACTAATTACAATTAAATCTACAGATCTTAAATTTTAATAAAACTGTAATAGTGTAGAATCTCAAAGTTTTAATATAATATTATCAGATCTGTTGTGATGAACTGTTCAGTGGAAAACCCAAGACAAATTATAGATCAACTGCCTTCAAGAAATAGATACAACATAACATACCATTACCATGTAGTACTCAAAGGCCCTTCTCTCTAATATGTCCCAATATTTGATGCCACAACATAGTCTTTTCTCCAAAGACTGTAGGATTTTTCTTTACGGATCAACTGTCTTCAAGAAATAGATACAACATACCATACCATTACCATGTAATGCTCAAAGGCCCTTCTCTCTAATATGTCCTAGTTTTTGATGCCGCAACATAGCCTTTTCTCCAAAGATTGTAGGATTTTTCCTTCCTCAACTCTACTCTTAGTAACAACATAATTGTTGCACCAATCACTAATAGTTCTTCCCAATAGCTTCTAAAAAGTTCCAATATGAACTCTCCTTGGCAATACCATTTCTCCTCGAACCATCTTGCAATTATTCTTTCAAACTGCTATATTTTACATCTAGATCGTGCATCATGCTACAAAATTCAAATTTCTAGCCAATCCTAGGATGTTCAAAACACAATGGAATGTTCTAATCTTTCCACTCATGAGGGTCAACTTGACCTTTCCTAATCCTGTGATCTTGGTCGTTGAGAGATCTCCTAATAAAAAATCACCACCATCATATCTGTAATATTCACAAAGACACTCCCTATGGGGAGTCATATAAATGGATGTACATGAGTCGACTAACCATGCCTCATGATATACATTTGTACTCGAAGAAGCCAAGTACATATCCCCCCCTTCATCTGAGGAGGATTTTGTTTCTATATAAGCAACATCATTAGATCCCTTACCTCTCTCACCAATTTTGGATCAACAATATTTCCTGAAATTCCCGTCTTTTCCACATATCGAACATACCTTTACAAATTTTCTTGGATATTTATGTCTTCATATAGATTTAAATCTCGCACTCAAGGACTTATTTTTATTTCTAGTGTGGGAGCATACTTTTACAAATAAGGAACATGTGCTTTGACTTTCCATGTTTTTTCGTCTCATCACATTTGATAATAAGGATGAGATTATTTCATCTGAACTTAAAATAGTTTCATTACTACCTATGGAAACAACCAAACTATCCTACGAGTCTACTAAAGAACACAACAAACTGATACACTTATCTTCATCTAAAATCTTAATATCAATAGATAATGAATGGCATGCCATAATATTGAAGGAATTTAGGTGCTCTGTCGCCATGTCTCTATCCTTCATCCTCACGTTATACAACTTTTTTCAAGGAACTATTTGTTCACTAAGAACTTAGATTGATAAAAAAACCCCTTATTTGTTCCATAATGTGTTTATTGTACCTTCTATTGAAATGTTAAGTAATATTAAATCTGAGAGACATAACCGTATTATTCTCTTTTCCTTTCAATCTAACTTGGTCCAATCTTCTGTCAACATCCCTATTGGTGCAATACCTATATTGACAACAATCTGTTGATCTTTGACCACCAATAGATCTTCCATTTTGAGCTTCCACAACTCAAAAATTTTCCCATTGAATTTCTTAATCTCTATCTTTTAACTTCTCACCATTTAATTTGACTATAATAATTGATTCTTCATATCTCCCATTGCTGGGGGGTCTACTACAACCCTAAGCCAAACCTCTTACTCGCAAAAGTATCCCCTTGAAGCCAAAACTGCTATGATACCAAATGTAGGTTTTGACCCTGTAAAATTAATTGTTGCAAATATATTTTTAGTAAAAAAGAAAAGATGCAATGGCATGCACACACAAAAAAATAGAGATTTTACGTTGGAAATCAAATACTTGGAAAACTAGAAATATTTTTCAATAAATACTTCTGTATAGTATTAAAATATAATAGATATTTCTCATAACATTCATAATTTTCAAATCCCTTTACCCTAGATTAGAATACAACCATAGTTCGTTAAATAGAATTAAAAAACCATGGGCCAAACCACCATGTGCTACAAAAATGCTAAAAGTGAAAATCGTATGCCCAAAAACGCCAAAAACATACACAAAAAATGGCCACCGCCGCCACCCCTCAAAAATAAATAAATAAATAATAGTTGTTGTCCCTAAAACCCCTTAGACCTTGTGCAATGTACGAGGTAATCACTTAAAGAATATAACACATACCCAACAAGAGAAAGTGGTAACATGTGATACAAAATGTCCAAAATGTATGTAAATTATAATCATGATAACTGATACATGTTGCATTGAGATGATTGATAAAATGGTGTTTTCTAGTATAATGAGGATCACTGACAAATTTCCATCCTAAAAGAGGTTGCATAATAATTCAACTCTCATTAATTTTAGGATTGCTGGGAATCTTTAGTTTTTTGTTAAGCACATGAAACTTTATCCAAGATCTGAAATTTTTGGAAGGATTAATTTCTCAAGTCACATATAAAAGAGAGAGGTGGCAGGAAGGGGAGGGATGCTTTATGACCCCAAGGAAGTTAAAATGTTGGAGTACTCATGGGGCTTAGGCCATCCAACATATAATCTAGCATAAGCATATGGTCTCTATCAAGGTATTCAACTGGCTAAAGAAAATCAAGTCAAGTTGCTTACTGTATTGGAAGATTCTCTTCTATTTCTTCAACATTTGGTCAAGGGCTCCTCCCCCAAAGAATAAATTTCTAGAGAAAATTCTAAAAAGAATTAGGGGAGTTGTTGAAGGATTATATTCAATAACACACTTTAAATTCATAAGAGACTCTAGTAAAGAAGCAAATGTTTGTGCAAATAAGGGGTGTGAATTGCGAATGGGAGTTAATTATTAAAAATAAAAGTAAAAGAGTTCAAAATGATAATTTATTAAATTAAAAAATAGGGTGCCCATGGCACAACGTGGCAACCCCTTTGAAATGATGTCATTCAAGGTATTCTAGCGTTTATTCTTATATAATATCACTGGTTGAGAGGCTCTAGAAGGTTGTCCTTTCCACACATCAAAGTACAGAGTACCCCTCATCCAAGATCATGCTTCTGTGGGTTGATACTCTCTGGCATGATGGGATAATAATGAAGTGCGATGGAATTGGATTAATTTCTCAGTGTAAGAACATGACGAAAATATGGCTTGGTCAATCTTGCCACCATCCTTCACTGTGTAGGATGGTCATGAGCATGTTAATTCCAAAGTGATGAGAAGGCGAATGCATTACGCATAATTCAGGAAAGCTTCCATTGTGAGCAATGAGTTTCAGGAGAAAGGGTTGTTGTTTCCCTTCGACCCAAGGATAAGATATTACGATGGTCAGTGGGAGCCATATGTCTCTTCTCTGCATTGATCTCAAGTTCTTCTGGAGCTTTGTGCTCTTTATTCATGACAATTCTCTATCTGGTCGTATGTTGGCTAATTGCTAAGTTTGGTCTATCATTATGGTTTTCTTTGAGAAATTTCAAAAGTATACTATGTAGCATGTTTAGTGTTGTACTAGCAAAATGGTTTATGTCAAAAAATGATGTTAGAAAAGTATTGTTGGTCTTAGAGAAGAAATATTGGTGGAAATGGTGTATTTTCTCTATTGTGTATCCCCTGTTGATAGGGATGCACTTGAATAATGTAGCTTTCATGGGGTGTAATCACAAAGAAAAAATTACACAACTTGCAGAGAGGATCGACTCTTTACCATTGGATGTCCTTCAACTAAAATTGAAGCGCAATAAGCACATTGCTTCCACTTTTTGTGTGATGGAAAATTTCCAAGAGGTGAAAGTAAAAACAAAGAGATGAAGTGGATGCTCTTTGAAGGCAGATTGAAGAGCTTCAAGCACATGTCAACAACTTATTCCTCAACATGGATGATTTGGCCAGTTCAACTAATATGAATATAATCAATTGTCTAGATTTAATTGAGCTTGATCATGATTCAAGCAATTCTTCTACCTCAAGTAACCACAACACAATCAACTGGTCTAATGTTAATGAACTTGCTCAAGACTTAAGTTTATTTATTGTTAATGTTAATTGAATCTTGTGTTAATTTTTCTTTTTAATGGGACAATTTTGTAAAGTGTACACCTAGAAAATCCCCCCTTTTTGTTGCTGAAAACTTGTCCCTCGGGAAAAATTTGAAATCCTCTTAGATAGGATGGAGCAATAAGAATTTTTCTAATATATCTATCTAATTCCTAATGTTTCTGTTGCAATCCAAGCGTAGACTTGGTTATAATAAAACAATTATCATTTTGGTTTAAAAAGATTCACATATAAAACATATAAATATTATTAATGTACAACAAATGACTAAAAGTAAGTAGTGGCATCATTTAATTCATAAGTGGTAACACATAGTGTCAATGGAAGGTCTCTCTTATAAAAGTAAAAAGCAAAGCTAATCTATTATATCTAAGCTCAATTGACTCAAAATCAAAGTGAGAGACAATTATATGGAAGATGGTATGACAAAAGAAAACAGTCTCAATGCTCCAAGTGTGTGTCATTGGAAGAATGAGAGGAGGGGGCTGTCCCAATTCAAAGTAATCAATTTTGGAATATGAACCTCTCCTACCTTCTAAGCACAAAAGAATAATCTCTAAATATTTGTCAAAGGGTTGGATATGGACTAGTAGATGTCTCTCTATCTAGAAGAGTGGTTTGCAATTGGGAAATAGCGTAGGATGGATCCCTATTCATATTATAAGTTGTAATATTATTTAGGTCAACAACTATATAATGGTCATGTTTCCTTGAATCAAACTACTTCCCATGGTTTTATAGATATAGGGGCTTAAATGGTGTTGCTTTATGCCTAACTCTTGGTTTTCCTGTCCACCGAAAGCATTGGGACATTTGATCCTCTATGTTTGTTTGGGTGAGTGCCTAACTATGTAATATTTAAGCCTAAGGGTATCTACCATGTATAACATCAAGCACCATTAATCCATATATGGGAAAAATGATGGAAATGGAATTAGGAGACTCTCTAGATGAAAAGTGGAATTGACTGCTTATCTTGTGATATTAATAGAATGTGAATAGAAAGTAATCCTTTGTCTATATCTCTTGTCTACATTAGAGCCAACAAGATAATATGTCTTCCCATGGTATCTTTTGCTCAACTTCCACCTAAAGTTGATGAAAACCCACTTTTAACTAGGAAAAACTAACATGAAGGGACCCTAAGATTATGCATCCAATGTAAAAACATGTAATATTATGATCATACCCAAGCTCCAAGAAGTATTATTTTTAAAAGGTCATTTTTTGTCTCAACCACCTTGGAAGGTTAATACAAGTGAGCTAGATATATTGCCTTATAAATATTCTACTTTATAATCCCATTCATATCTTACTTATTATATAGGAGGTAGCTAGGAATAGATAAAGAGTACTTGAATTTGGGGGAGTTGGTCCAAAATATGCCAACCAATTGAAATAAACAAAAAAAATTTGCCAACCAACATCACATCCTGCTTAAGGCAAAGATAATGCAACAACTCTACCAATCTAAAGAAAATATTGATCCAAAAAGGGCAAGTTGCAAACTCTACTTGAAATATGGGTTGAAGAATCATTTCATTTCATCTGATAATGTGGTGAAGAAAGACGGCTTGAATTCTCTTGATATTGGCCCAATCAAACTCATGAAGCAATCCAGGCACCCACATCTCTAAATGATACGAAATTGTGGTTCTAATGATGGAGTCCATGAGGTCTAATTCAGATGATATGTCCTGAGAGTGATGTTGGAAACATTGTCTCTCTATGAGTGTGAGTGACTTATTCCCTTTAGGTTTGATCTCACCATTAGATGCATGCTCTTTGGATACTCGTGGTCCAGTTTAGAGTTGGGTCTCATAGATCATGGCTGAGACTATCAGCCACATTAAAAACTCATACATGATCTACTAATTATGCCATCTCTAGAAGGTAGAGACTAAGGAGCACCTCATCTTCCATTTCCCAATTTATTATGAGATCTAAGGAGAATTCCTCTCTCTTTTCCATATATACAGACACTTGGTCGATTCTTTAGATACCTTGACTAGAGATGCTTAGCCTTCTATATGCAGGAGGCTCTACGTATATGTGCTTCTATCCTTCAGCCACATCCACTCTATATGTTTCAACCCTATGCAGTTAATTGCTACAAATATATTATTAATAAAAAAAAGACACAATGAAAATACACACATTAACTTAGAGATTTTACCCTAGAAATCTAAAATGGAAAAAACCATAGAGACTTTTCAATATATATTCATCTATATATATATTGAAATATATTATATATATCCCATGAAATCCATAAACCACCAATATATTTACCTTGAATTAGAATACAACCACAATTACTTAACTGAAACTACAAAGTCGTGGGAAAAACCACCACGCATCACAAAACTGCTAAAGGAAAAAATCGTGTGTTGAAAACTGCCAAAAATGGTCACAAAAATGTACCCAATTTTTTCTTCCGGGGGTGCTACTTGTGAACCCCCATGTAAGGGGGGATTTTCCCCACCATGACCCCCCCCATGCTTGACGCAATGTACAATGCATGGGGATAGTTGTGCAAAGAATCTAACACATACCCAACACATTCTTGAGATCAAATTCTACTTAGCAGATTGCTTCCTTTTTTTATGGTGCTCTCGATTTATGGAACCATGTGGCGGATGGAGACATTTGTTTCTAGATTAGTGATGACATTGGGTTCTATTCCTATCTCAATGATATTTGAGAGGCACCCCCAAAACAAACCTCATTCCAACAAACAATACAAACACTTGTTGAGATCTTCGAGACCTTAGTGACAAGTCCTTCCTTGCACATAGTCACATAGTACTTTCCCTTGCCCCTCACCCTATTATTCTTTATGTTAGAAAATTATATTACAAAGCAATGGAACACATAGAATATTGTAGAAATATAAACACAGAAAACACATAAAACCAGAGAGACACAGATATATGTGGTTCACCCAGTTTGGGCTATGTCCACCCCGAACAGTCAGTCCTTCCTTTCTATTATCCAACAAAATGAAGAGACACAACCTACAACAGATCCACTGTAATATCCTCTATTTTCTCTCACAACCTCACCTCTTTGTTTCTCGCTCAGAGAATACACATCTATTACACAGCCTCAAATACAATGCCCTCATACAAAGAGAGGGGTTGCCTTCTAGAGAAAAAACCCTAAACTGAACATAAGTTCTACCGTCAGATCATCCGCCTAATGAACTACCCAGATTGACTAGAAATTACTATACTTTAACAAGGCAATTTTACATCTATTTTTAGCTTCGGGGGCGCTGCCCCCCAAAACCCCTGCTGGGGGACTACTGGCCCCCAGACTCCCCAGCCGGGGGGCCTGCGGGGGGGGACAAGTCCCCCCTGCACCATTCCCCATGTGGAGGGGTGTACAAACTTCCTGGGGTATACATCCGGCTGAAACAAATACCTCTAAATAATCATGCTCCACACCCAACAATGACCCACTTGGAGAATGATTGTAGCAAATCCATCGCTGCTTCATTTGCTGGACAATGACTCCTCTTTGGACTTGGCTGCTTCTCATCTTCATCGTCATCCTTGAAGACCAATTGAAACTGAGCATATTCTTAGTTTCTCCCTGGTTACAACTTTTGTTAGCATATCTGCAGGATTCTAGCTAGTGTGTATCTTTTCCAGCTTCAACTCTCCATCTTCCAACACTGATCGTATGAAATTGTACTTGAGATGTATGTGTTTAGTCCTGTAATGAAATACTGAGTTCTTTGTAATATGAATGGCACTTTGGCTATCACTGTATAATGTGCCTATATCATGCTCCTTACCAATTCACCCATAAACCTTTGTAACCAAATCATTTCTTTACTAGCCTTTGTAGTAGCAACATACTCTGCTTTTGTTGTTGAAAGTGCAACAACACTTTGGATTTTTGAAACCTAACTGACAACTGTTCCACCTATAGTAAATACATATCTTGTAGTGCTCCTCCTGTTATCTCTGTCACCTGCCATATCTGCATCAATATATCCCTGTAGAGAAATGTTTGAACCACCAAAGCATAATGCTTGATTTGTGGTACCTTTCAAATATCTGAGAATCCATTTCACTGCCATCCAATGTTCCTTTCCTGGATTGTTCATGTACCTGTTAGCTCTACTACATACTTTGATATCTCAAGGGAAAAATGCAGGTCTGGCCACGTCGGTTATGTTCATAAAGGACTCACATTAGTCATGCTTCTTCTACTCCTATCTCTATCCTTTCCTCCAAAACCCGTAATAAACTCTGTTTATGCAAGCCGTGAGCGCAAAGTTTAAATCCCCGCAAACCATATTCATATGACCCTGTGCTCTCATAGTCCATTATCACCTTTTGATCGTAGCCTTCGAATTGCCGCACCCTGATCCAACGGTTTCTCGCCGCTAATAACTTGCCCGTTGCTTTTTCTGTTGTCCGATCATCTACTGCGTGATCCGACAGCATCGGCTTCCGCCGCTGCCAAAACATAGCCGCACGTTAACTCGCGATCAGAGCGGTTTTGGTCCCATCACATCTGCCACGTGTCACTCGATAACTCGCATCGCTAGCCCTTGTACGATTACCGCCCGACCTCCGATAGCGGTGCGAGCAATACTACTTACCGTTTAAGCCCGCTCTCCCCGCCCGAAAAACTTCGTGCATCTTCCGCACCCGGTGACCATTGGATTTGCCCGCCAGAGATCCAACGGCCTGTGATCACCCCGCTCTCATATCTCTCGATATCTTCTGCAAACCAATCTCTGTCATCCATCTGCGAGATCCAATGGCTCACAATCATTTTGCCTCCGTTTCCTCCCGACACCTCCCTCAGAGAAATCTCCGCCATCCTGTTATTTGATCCAATGGCCAGTTTCGTGTCTCTATTTAGTTCGTCCACCTGCCCGGAAGTCCACACTCTGTAATTGCTCTGTGCATCTAAAGGACGAGCATAACCAGTTCCCGGTATCATTCGTAGCAGATCCTCAACCACCGCATTCAAGGGATAGTATGAATGAGAAAGAAAGGACAAGCCTCGAGCAGTTAAATGCATTTATCGGTTATGGAATTTCTTCCATACGACACTCCACCTGCTCGAGAAGGACAATAGAGCATCCAAGAAGATCAAATCCATTCATTGAAGCAGGCAGACTGCACCAGAGACTCCATCAGGCAGTTAAAGCGGTTGGTGGTCCATTATGACCCCTCCACGCATAGAATAGCAGAACATCTTTGAAATCAAACTCTATATATACCCAAAAACACAATGTAATCAGGTTGATGGTTGTTGTTTTGATGTAAGGTTCAACTTCTGGAGACTGTAACTGCTTTGATACTTGTAACGTCTCGTCTTCAGTTTCAGCTAATACAAGCTTCTTTTGCTGTTAATTGCTCACTTTTCACTTCTATTCTATTCTAGGCTATCCCTGATATGCATTTTTCATGAACTCTTGATATTTAGCATTAGAGGAGCTATCATCCTACCTCTGTGTTAAAGTCTTGTTTGTATTAGTGATTGTGTTATTCAGGTTTCTATTTACTTAGTGACAGAGAGCTGTCATCCTCTCTGTGCATTAGGAAACAGATTTGCAGACCTCTTTACTAGTTGCAGCCTGCCATCATAGGGTCCTGTGCATCTGCTGGTGTGGTTAGTATTCTCCATATTCACCCAATCCTTAAACTGTGAGTAATTGGTGGTCTAAAGCCTTGTAGTCTGGGGGTGTTCACGTATGTCTGGAGTCAAGCAAAGTAGGAGTGGTTATCTGGCTTGAACAAGAATCATTCCTCCCATTCATCCATTTCCAACATAATGTTGAGTTTGTAATGTTCTCGAGCATCTCCGAGATACAACCTAGGAGAATTACTTGGGGTGATAACATTGATTGGCGCCGTTTCCAGGGAGAGGAGATTGAAGTTCAGCTTCCCTAGGAGAACGACATAGTTCCAGATTTTGATGATAGACAAAGTGTAGGCACATTTCTGGTTGTAATCATCTATCTGGCGACTCTACTGGAGAACCAACCTGGTGGCGACTCCACATTACAGTTTTGGCTTAGTTTGTGAGGCATACCTAGAGAAATCCTCAGAAATCACCAGCTAACCCAGTGCCTGACCCTGAGAAGATTGTCAAATCAAAGAAAACATCACAGAAAGGAGCATCAGGATCAGGTAAGCCTAAGAAATCTTATGTATCTCTGCAAGAGAAGGTTATAGTTGAGAATACACAGTTCGAAGAATTAGAGCCTAGTATTGCTAGTGAGAAAATTCCTTTAGAGATTCATACAGCTCCTTGTTCACTTAGTTCCCCTTTGGATCTCAGTCCAAAGAAGGCATCCCATACAGTCCATAACTTTCCTCTGTCTTTGTCATCCATTGCATTGTTTCATACCACTCAGTTTACCAGTATCCTTCCACCTACCCCAGTCATGGCAGGCCAGCAAGCTCCCACAAAAATGGAAAGAATCATAGCTGCTAGGTATGGACCCCTGGTCTTGCCTGTTCCTTTAAATGCCATGCCTGTAGGAGAGTATCAGAAATACATGCCTAAGTTCACTGGTACAGAGGGAGTAACAGCTGAAGAGCACCTTGAATCCTTTTATAGCTATGCTGATAACTTAGACATTAGTGAAAATGATGTGTGGATGAGAGTTTTTGTCCAGAGCCTTGATGGAGAGGCTAGAAAGTGGTTCAGAGAATTAGCCCCTGGATCTATTGCTGATATTGAAGCCTTAGATGAATCATTTTTGAAGCACTAGGGAGATAAAAAGGACTTGCTATATTACCATACTAAGTTTGGTAACCTGAAGAGGGAGAATGGGGAATCACTGCCTGATTTTAATAAAAGATTCAATCATATGTATAGTAAGATACCAGTTGAAGTGAAGCCTACCCACACCTCTACCAAACTTGCCTATGCTAATGCTTTTGACTTTGATTTCTGCCTACCATTGAGAGAAAGAATATGTGCCACTCTGGCTGATATGCAAGATGCAGCCCTAGAAGTAGAATCTAATATTATGGCTGCAGAAAAGCTTAAAAGTCATGCCGATAGAAGGAGGCAGAGAGGTGAGGCTTCTTCTTCCTCTGCTTCATCTGCAGAACCTAAATTAGACAAAATGACTAGAATGATAGAGTCATTGGCTGTTGAGATATCTAAGCTAAATATTGAGCAAAACTCTGGAAAGACAAGGCAACAAAACACATTTGCTCCAATAAATCCAAATTCATTCCGAAGAGCAAATGAACAGTTGCAAATCATTCAGAGGGGTAAAATAACAAATAAAGAACAGAAGGTTAAAGCTCCTTTTCAGAATGTAGTCATGGAGGAGGAGCAGTTTGAAGAAGAGGATGAAATCCATTGCATGGAAGATAAAGGCATTGCTGCCTTTTTGACATTGGCTGCATATGAAGAATCACTGCTGCAAGGCCAAACCAGTCAAGAGTGGGACAGAGAGGCTGTTTTACAGACTGGTGAACAACAAAGATATAATCTGAGGTCAAAAGCAAACAATGCCAAGGAGAATCCTGCCCAAAAAGATGATGTCCAAACAGAGTCACAAAATACCAGACAGAACAACGGCTGATCTAGTCATCCTCAAAGCACCAGCTCAAGAGGTAAGAGGTCCTGACAAGTCCCCTTCCCCTTTCAGCTTTAAAGCAGAAGTATAGAAGTTAAAAATATATGTGCCTCTACTAGAACTTGTAAAGAGTGAAGTGTTTAGAAAGCTTATCCTTGAAGCTCTTGAGCTGAAAACCGCACAAACCTCCACTGACTCTGTCAATTTGTAAGATGATAAACCTGCAGTTGTGCTTAGCCCAATGAATGAACCTCCTGATGATAATTCTCCATCTTTTTATGTCTCCCTAACCATTCATGATAAAATCTTCCAAAATTGCTTGCTAGACATAGGGGCTAGCCACAATTTGATGCCAAAATCTGTCATGGAAGAGTTAGGCCTTGATATTACCAGACCATATCATGATCTCTTCTCCTTTGATTCAAGAAAGGTGAAAATGTCTGTGATTGATCAAATATTTAGCTATTAACCTAACCCAGTTGCCCATGAAGAGTATGGTAATGGACATAGTGGTAGCAGATGTCCCTCCTAAGTTTGGCATGCTGTTGTCTAGGGGGTGGATTAAGAGACTTGGTGGGACATTACAGAATGATCTATCTTATGCCATTGTCCCAGTTTTTGGAGGAGAAAGCAGGAGATTGTACAGAGAAGCACAACTGGCATACATCATCAGTGATGAGAAGAATGCTTCCAATCATCTTATTTATGCTGTGAACACCGATTTTGGAGCATGTATTATCCAAATAGAAGAATCCCAAAAGGCCTCAATGCAGCTTAAGACACCTATAGTTCAGGCCGAGACAGTGCAAGGAAGTCAAAGTTTGGGGAATGTTCTTTGATGGAGCATGTTCCAGGGAGACTGCAGGAGCAGGGGTGGCGCTGATATCTCCAGAACAAGAAAGCACACAACTGTCTTTTAAGCTGGGTTTCCGAGTCACCAACAATATAGCAGAGTATGAGGCTTTGATACTGGGTCTTAATGCAGCAAAAGACAGAGAAATCAAAAGCATAAGGGTGTTTGGAGATGCTAATCTTATCATTCAACAAGTAAACAGAACATTTCAAGCAAAGCACCCAAGGCTGAAAGCATACAGAGATGAGGTATGGAGACTCAAAGATTCTTTTGACAATTTTTGTATCTCATACATCCCTAGAGCCAAAAATCAACTCGCTGATTCCCTTGCTGTGTCTGCTAGCATGTTTATCCCTCCCATGCCTCCCAGACTTGTTTTTGAAGTCCAAATGAAATACAGACCATCCTTGCCTGATAATGTCCAGCATTGGAAAGTTTTTGGAGATAATGATGAAGTGAATAGGTTCCTGCAAGTCATTGATGAATTCTTTGAAATGCAAATTGACCAGGAGAATGAAGCCTTGGAAGAAAATCCCCAATCCCAGCTTAGAAATAAAATTGGTAAAGATAACATTGTTCAACTGCCCAGTAATTATATACCTAAGGGTCTAGTTCCTTTAGAAAAGTTGTTTGACCAGAATGATGTGCCTTACAAGGCTGCCCAAAAAGAAGACCAATCTACAGTCTGTAAGCATAATATAGGAAGTCCAGGTTAGCCAAGATATATAAATATGTCCACTCATCTGTCTGCTGACCAAAGTTCTGAATACTGCAATTTAATGAAGCAATTTGTTGATGTCTTTGCCTGGGAATATAGTGACCTGAAAACATATAACAAGAAGATCATCCAGCATAAAATTCCTTTAGAGAAAGACACCATACCTTTCAAGCAGAAGCTAAGAGCAATAAACCCATTTCTCCTTCCCCTAATCAAAAAATAAATCAAGAAGCTATTGGCTACCAAAATCATAGTCCCTCTTAGATATTCAAAATGGGTAGCCAATTTGGTTGTGGTGAGGAAGAAAAGTGGAGAGATCAGACTCTGTGTTGATTTCAGAAACTTAAACAAATGCTCTAAGAAAGACAACTATCCTCTACCCAAGATGGAGTATTTTCTACAAAAGGTCTCAGGAGCCAAAGTGATGTCTTTCCTAGATGGATTTTTAGGGTATAATCAGGTTGCTGTACATCCAGACGATCAAGAGAAGACTGCATTCACCACTCCTTGGGGCACTTTTGTGTATTCCAAGATGCCTTTTGGGTTGATGAATGCTGGAGCCACCTTTCAGAGAGCTATGGATATAGCATTCGTGGGAGAGAAGGATAAGTTTGTCCTTATCTACCTTGATGATATAACAATGTACTCCAGTAGCCATTATGACCACTTGCAGCATTTGAAGAAAGTGTTCTTGAAGTGTAGAAGGTTTGGGATTTCAGTCAATCCTAAAAAGTCACAGTTTGCTTTAAAAGAAGGCAAGATGTTAGGACATGTTGTTTCTGCTGCAGGTGTCCGGATTGAACCAGAAAGAGTAAAAGCGATACAAACTTTGTCTATTTCAAGATCAAAGAAGGATATCCAGTCTTTTCTGGGCAAAATAAATTTTGTAAGGAGGTTTATCCCAAATTTTGTAGAACTTGTGAAGCATATTACCTCGATGTTGAGAAAGGGATCAGAGATCAAATGGACTGAGGCAACAAGAAGGTCCTTTGAGTCCATTAAGAAAGCCATTATGGAAGCTCCCACTCTAAGCAGTCTGGATTACAACAACGAGTTCCATATATTTTCATTTGCCTCTGAGGACACCCTTGCAACAGTTTTATTACAAGCAGATGAAGAAGGCTCAGAGCATCTAGTGGCATTTTTCAGCAAAACCTTAAGGGATGCTGAGCTGAGGTATGATATCATTGAGAAACAAGCATATGCTCTTATCAAGTCTTTGAAAGCATTCATAATTTACATTCTGCATTCCAAGGTAATTGCATATGTGCCCTCTGCTTCAATAAAATATGTCTTAACACAACCCGATGCTAATGGAAGAAGGGCTAAATGGATTGCAAAACTAATTGAGTTTAATATAGAATTGAAGCCCACCAAACTTGTCAGAGGTCAGGGCCGTGCCAGACTATTGGCTGAAGAAAATTGCAGAACACTGGACATAAATCTCATGGGCTCAATTTCAGAAAATAGTCAGATAGAAGAGGAAGCCACCACTGAACCAGGAAAAAATCAGACATTGGCCGAAAATCTAGCTTCCTGTGATTGGTACTCTGCTATAGCTCAATTCTTGCTGAAGCTAGAAGTTCTTCCAGGCTTAGGCACAAGCCAAGCGAGAACTCTTAAGCTCAGGGCAGCTAAATATTGCATTCATAAAAATCTACTCTACTGGAGGGATCCATCTGGAATGCTTTTGAGGTGTTTGTACAAGAGCAATCTATAGAGGTTATGCAGCAGTTTCATTCCAACATGTGTGGAGGGCACCATTATTGGAAGACCACAACCCACAAAATCCTCAGAGTTGGGTACTATTGGACCACCTTATTTTCTAATGTGTTTTCATTTGTTAAATCTTGTGACAGGTGCTAAAGATTTGAAGGGAAACAACAGTTGAAATCCCTGCCCTTAAAGCCTATACATGCTAGTGGCCCTTTTCAACAGTGGGGCTTGGATTTCATTGGAGAAATCAATCCATATTCCAGTGGCAAGCACAAATGGATATTAGTAGCCACTGATTACTTTACTAAGTGGATTGAAGCAATCCCCACCAGAAAGGCTGATCATAATGTGGTCATGAAGTTTTTGACAGAAAATATCTTCACCAGATTTGGTTGTCCACATAAATTAGTCACAGACAATGCATCAGCCTCCAGAGCAAAAGAATTGGTGGACATGTGCAATTCAATGGGTATTAAACTAGTTCATTCCACCTCATATTACCCTCAAGGCAATGGTCTAGCAGAATCCTCTAACAAAAGCCTGATAAGGATAATCAAAAAGCTGTTGGAGGACAACAAAAAGAATTGGGATTCCAAGCTCAAATATGCACTATGGGCTGACAGAGTGACCATTAAGAAATCCACAGGGAATTCTCCATTCAAGCTGGTGTATGGCATTGAGGTTGTATTCCCAATTCAGTTAACTCTCCCTATGGAAAAGTTCCTGCAACAAGAACAGAATGAGGAAGAAGACATGGAAAAAAGGATCACTGATTTAGCAGAGGTACACCAAATCAGAGAACAACTGGTTGAAAGTCTGTAGCACATCAGAAAAAGATCAAGGAAGCTTTTGACAGGAGGACAAAGACAAATAATTTTCAGGTTGGAGACTTGGTTTTGAAGTGGGATGCACTTAAAGAGAAGAAAGGCAACCATGGAAAGTTTGATGCCTTCTGGACAGGGCCTTTTACCATTTCTCAGATCCAAGGGAACAACATCTTCATGCTGAAAAGCATGGGAGGAGAAGCAATTTTTGATGGCCCAGTTAATGGGTGTTTTCTAAAAATTTATGTGATTTAAGGTCTTTGGCCTTAAAATTATAAATTTGTTGTTTTATCAGTTTTAGTGTTGACTCAGTTAGACTCCATGCCCAATGGAACACTAGGAAGTTTTGCTAATTTGTTTTTTACAGGAAAGGCATTGATCTGCAAGTTCTTGAGACCTCACAGGGAGGATCTCATCCCCAGAAGGAGACAATGTTAGCTCTGCTACATACTTTTATATCTCAAGGGTCAAATGCAGGTCTCGCCGCGTCGGTTATGTTCATAAAGGACTCACATCAGTGATGCTTCTTCTGCTCCTATCTCTATCCTTTCCTCCAAACCCTGTAATAAACTCTGTTTATGCAATCCCTGAGCGCAAAGTTTAAATCCCCGCAAACCATATTAATATGACCCCGTGCTCTCATAGTCCATTATCACCTTTTGATCACAGCCATCTAATTGCTGCGCCCTGATCCAACGGTTCCCCGCCACTAATAACTTGCCCGTTGGTTTTCCCGCCGTCCGATCATCTACCATGCGATCCGATGGCATCTGCTTCCCCCACTGCCAAAACATAGCCGCACGTTAACTCGCGATCAGAGTGGTTTTGGTCCCATCACATCCGCCATGTGTCACCCGATAACTCGCATCGCTAGCCCTTGTATGATTACCACTCGACCTCCGATAGCGGTGCGAGCAATACTGCTTACCATTTAAGCCTGCTCTCCCCGCCTGATAAACTCCATGCATCTTTCGCGCCTGACAACTGTTGGATCTTCCCACCCGAGATCCAATGGCCTGTGATCACCCTGCTCTCATATCTCCCGATATCTTCTGCAAACCAATCTTCGCCGTCCATCTGTGAGATCCAACGACTCACAATCATTTTGCCTCCATTTCCTCCCAACACCTCCCTCAGAGAAATCTCCGCCGTCCGGTTGTTTGATCAAATGGCCAGTTTCATGTCTCTATTCAGTTCGTCCACCCGCCCTGAAGTCCACGCTCCGTAACTGCTCTGTGCATCCAAAGGACGAGCATAACCAGTTCCCGGTACCGTTCGTAGCAGATCCTCAACCACTGCATTCAAGGGATAGTATGGCCGAGAAAGAAAGGACAAGCCACGAGTAGTTAAATGCATTTATTAGTTATGGAATTTCTTCCATACGACACTCCACCTGCTCGAGAAGGACGACAAAGCATCTAAGAAGATCAAATCCATTCGCTGAAGCAGGCAGACTGCACCAGAGACTCCATCAGACAGTTAAAGAGGTTGGTGGTCCATTATGACCCCTCCACGCATAGAACAATAGAAAATCTTTGAAATCAAACTCTATATATACCCAAAAACACAATGTAATCAGGTTGATGGTTGTTGTTTTGATGTAAGGTTCAACTTCTGGAGACTGTAACTGCTTTGATACTTGCAGCGTCTCATCTTCATTTTCAGCTAATATAAGCTTCTTTTGCTATTAATTTCTCACTTTTTAATTCTATTCTGTTCTAGGCTGTGCCTGTTATGCATTTTTCATGAACTCTTAATATTTAGCATTAGAGGAGCTGTCATCCTACCTCTGCGTTAAAGTCTTATTTGTATCAATGAATGTGTTATTCAGGTTTCTGTTTACTTAGTGACAGAGAGCTGTCATCCTGTTTGTGCATTAGGAAACATATTTGCAGACCTCTTTACTAGTTACAGCCGACCATCACAGGGTCCTGTGCATCTGCTGGTGTGGTTAGTATTCTCCATATTCACCCAATCCTTAAACTGTGAGTAATTGGTGGTCTAAAGCCTTGTAGTCTGGGGGTGTTCACGCATGTCTGGATTCAAGCAAAGTAGGAGTGGTTATATGGCTTGAACAATCATCATTCCTCCCATTAATCCATTTCCAACATCATGTTGAGTTTGTAATGTTCCTGAGCATCTCCGAGATACAACCTAGGAGAGTTTCTTGGGGTGATAACAGTACCTGCTTACAACTCCCACTGCATGTGCAATATCAGGCCTTGTGCAGACCATTGTATACATTAAGCTTCCAACTGCTGATGCATATGGAACTTTAGACATATAATCCATGTCTTCTTGGGTCTTTGGGCACATTTCCTTACTAAGTTTGAAATGGCTAGCAAAAGGTGTACTAACTGGTTTTGCATTGTGCATATGAAATCTTTTCAACACCTTTTGTATGTACTCATTCTCAGACAATGTTAATTTGCGATTTTTCCTGTCTCTAGTTATTAACATACCAAAGATTTGTTTTGTAGCTCCCAAATCCTTCATTGCAAATGAATTTACCAATTTTCTTTTGAGCACATTTATTTCCTACATGTTAGACCTTGCAACAAGCATGTCATCTACATACAATAACAATA
>APFE030959343.1:85820-119296 GCA_000404065.3 Pinus taeda
ACTTGTGAAGCATATTACCTCGATGTTGAGAAAGGGATCAGAGATCAAATGGACTGAGGCAACAAGAAGGTCCTTTGAGTCCATTAAGAAAGCCATTATGGAAGCTCCCACTCTAAGCAGTCTGGATTACAACAACGAGTTCCATATATTTTCATTTGCCTCTGAGGACACCCTTGCAACAGTTTTATTACAAGCAGATGAAGAAGGCTCAGAGCATCTAGTGGCATTTTTCAGCAAAACCTTAAGGGATGCTGAGCTGAGGTATGATATCATTGAGAAACAAGCATATGCTCTTATCAAGTCTTTGAAAGCATTCATAATTTACATTCTGCATTCCAAGGTAATTGCATATGTGCCCTCTGCTTCAATAAAATATGTCTTAACACAACCCGATGCTAATGGAAGAAGGGCTAAATGGATTGCAAAACTAATTGAGTTTAATATAGAATTGAAGCCCACCAAACTTGTCAGAGGTCAGGGCCGTGCCAGACTATTGGCTGAAGAAAATTGCAGAACACTGGACATAAATCTCATGGGCTCAATTTCAGAAAATAGTCAGATAGAAGAGGAAGCCACCACTGAACCAGGAAAAAATCAGACATTGGCCGAAAATCTAGCTTCCTGTGATTGGTACTCTGCTATAGCTCAATTCTTGCTGAAGCTAGAAGTTCTTCCAGGCTTAGGCACAAGCCAAGCGAGAACTCTTAAGCTCAGGGCAGCTAAATATTGCATTCATAAAAATCTACTCTACTGGAGGGATCCATCTGGAATGCTTTTGAGGTGTTTGTACAAGAGCAATCTATAGAGGTTATGCAGCAGTTTCATTCCAACATGTGTGGAGGGCACCATTATTGGAAGACCACAACCCACAAAATCCTCAGAGTTGGGTACTATTGGACCACCTTATTTTCTAATGTGTTTTCATTTGTTAAATCTTGTGACAGGTGCTAAAGATTTGAAGGGAAACAACAGTTGAAATCCCTGCCCTTAAAGCCTATACATGCTAGTGGCCCTTTTCAACAGTGGGGCTTGGATTTCATTGGAGAAATCAATCCATATTCCAGTGGCAAGCACAAATGGATATTAGTAGCCACTGATTACTTTACTAAGTGGATTGAAGCAATCCCCACCAGAAAGGCTGATCATAATGTGGTCATGAAGTTTTTGACAGAAAATATCTTCACCAGATTTGGTTGTCCACATAAATTAGTCACAGACAATGCATCAGCCTCCAGAGCAAAAGAATTGGTGGACATGTGCAATTCAATGGGTATTAAACTAGTTCATTCCACCTCATATTACCCTCAAGGCAATGGTCTAGCAGAATCCTCTAACAAAAGCCTGATAAGGATAATCAAAAAGCTGTTGGAGGACAACAAAAAGAATTGGGATTCCAAGCTCAAATATGCACTATGGGCTGACAGAGTGACCATTAAGAAATCCACAGGGAATTCTCCATTCAAGCTGGTGTATGGCATTGAGGTTGTATTCCCAATTCAGTTAACTCTCCCTATGGAAAAGTTCCTGCAACAAGAACAGAATGAGGAAGAAGACATGGAAAAAAGGATCACTGATTTAGCAGAGGTACACCAAATCAGAGAACAACTGGTTGAAAGTCTGTAGCACATCAGAAAAAGATCAAGGAAGCTTTTGACAGGAGGACAAAGACAAATAATTTTCAGGTTGGAGACTTGGTTTTGAAGTGGGATGCACTTAAAGAGAAGAAAGGCAACCATGGAAAGTTTGATGCCTTCTGGACAGGGCCTTTTACCATTTCTCAGATCCAAGGGAACAACATCTTCATGCTGAAAAGCATGGGAGGAGAAGCAATTTTTGATGGCCCAGTTAATGGGTGTTTTCTAAAAATTTATGTGATTTAAGGTCTTTGGCCTTAAAATTATAAATTTGTTGTTTTATCAGTTTTAGTGTTGACTCAGTTAGACTCCATGCCCAATGGAACACTAGGAAGTTTTGCTAATTTGTTTTTTACAGGAAAGGCATTGATCTGCAAGTTCTTGAGACCTCACAGGGAGGATCTCATCCCCAGAAGGAGACAATGTTAGCTCTGCTACATACTTTTATATCTCAAGGGTCAAATGCAGGTCTCGCCGCGTCGGTTATGTTCATAAAGGACTCACATCAGTGATGCTTCTTCTGCTCCTATCTCTATCCTTTCCTCCAAACCCTGTAATAAACTCTGTTTATGCAATCCCTGAGCGCAAAGTTTAAATCCCCGCAAACCATATTAATATGACCCCGTGCTCTCATAGTCCATTATCACCTTTTGATCACAGCCATCTAATTGCTGCGCCCTGATCCAACGGTTCCCCGCCACTAATAACTTGCCCGTTGGTTTTCCCGCCGTCCGATCATCTACCATGCGATCCGATGGCATCTGCTTCCCCCACTGCCAAAACATAGCCGCACGTTAACTCGCGATCAGAGTGGTTTTGGTCCCATCACATCCGCCATGTGTCACCCGATAACTCGCATCGCTAGCCCTTGTATGATTACCACTCGACCTCCGATAGCGGTGCGAGCAATACTGCTTACCATTTAAGCCTGCTCTCCCCGCCTGATAAACTCCATGCATCTTTCGCGCCTGACAACTGTTGGATCTTCCCACCCGAGATCCAATGGCCTGTGATCACCCTGCTCTCATATCTCCCGATATCTTCTGCAAACCAATCTTCGCCGTCCATCTGTGAGATCCAACGACTCACAATCATTTTGCCTCCATTTCCTCCCAACACCTCCCTCAGAGAAATCTCCGCCGTCCGGTTGTTTGATCAAATGGCCAGTTTCATGTCTCTATTCAGTTCGTCCACCCGCCCTGAAGTCCACGCTCCGTAACTGCTCTGTGCATCCAAAGGACGAGCATAACCAGTTCCCGGTACCGTTCGTAGCAGATCCTCAACCACTGCATTCAAGGGATAGTATGGCCGAGAAAGAAAGGACAAGCCACGAGTAGTTAAATGCATTTATTAGTTATGGAATTTCTTCCATACGACACTCCACCTGCTCGAGAAGGACGACAAAGCATCTAAGAAGATCAAATCCATTCGCTGAAGCAGGCAGACTGCACCAGAGACTCCATCAGACAGTTAAAGAGGTTGGTGGTCCATTATGACCCCTCCACGCATAGAACAATAGAAAATCTTTGAAATCAAACTCTATATATACCCAAAAACACAATGTAATCAGGTTGATGGTTGTTGTTTTGATGTAAGGTTCAACTTCTGGAGACTGTAACTGCTTTGATACTTGCAGCGTCTCATCTTCATTTTCAGCTAATATAAGCTTCTTTTGCTATTAATTTCTCACTTTTTAATTCTATTCTGTTCTAGGCTGTGCCTGTTATGCATTTTTCATGAACTCTTAATATTTAGCATTAGAGGAGCTGTCATCCTACCTCTGCGTTAAAGTCTTATTTGTATCAATGAATGTGTTATTCAGGTTTCTGTTTACTTAGTGACAGAGAGCTGTCATCCTGTTTGTGCATTAGGAAACATATTTGCAGACCTCTTTACTAGTTACAGCCGACCATCACAGGGTCCTGTGCATCTGCTGGTGTGGTTAGTATTCTCCATATTCACCCAATCCTTAAACTGTGAGTAATTGGTGGTCTAAAGCCTTGTAGTCTGGGGGTGTTCACGCATGTCTGGATTCAAGCAAAGTAGGAGTGGTTATATGGCTTGAACAATCATCATTCCTCCCATTAATCCATTTCCAACATCATGTTGAGTTTGTAATGTTCCTGAGCATCTCCGAGATACAACCTAGGAGAGTTTCTTGGGGTGATAACAGTACCTGCTTACAACTCCCACTGCATGTGCAATATCAGGCCTTGTGCAGACCATTGTATACATTAAGCTTCCAACTGCTGATGCATATGGAACTTTAGACATATAATCCATGTCTTTTTGGGTCTTTGGGCACATTTCCTTACTAAGTTTGAAATGGATAGCAAAAGGTGTACTAACTAGTTTTGCATTGTGCATGTTGAATCTTTTCAACACATTTTGTATGTACTCATTCTGAGACAATATTAATTTACGATTTTTCCTGTCTCTAGTTATTCTCATACCAAGGATTTGTTTTGCAGCTCCCAAATCCTTCATTGCAAATGAATTTGCCAATTTTCTTTTGAGCACATTGATTTCCTGCATATTAGATCCTGCAACAAGCATGTCATCTACATACAATAACAATATAATATAGCTGCCATCATTTTGCTTTTTCAGATAAACACAATGATCAGAGTGACAGCTAGTATAACCTTGTTCAGACATAAACTTGTCAAATTTTAGATACCACTGCCTTGGAGCCTGTTTTAAGCCATACAAGCTCTTCTTCAACCTACACACAATTTTCTCCTTCCCTTTCGCTTCATATCCTTGTGACTGCTACATATATATCTCTTCCTCCAAATCCCCATGGAGAAAGGCTATCTTTACATCTAACTGCTCAAGATGCAAATCTTCAGCTGCTACAAGACTTAAAATAGTTCTGATTGAAGTCATTTTAACAACAGGAGAAAATATTTCATCAAAATCAGTACCTTTCTTTTGTGCAAACCCCTTCACCACAAGCCTAGCTTTGTACCTCTGTTTTCCTCCATCTTCTTCCTTCAACCTGTAAACCCATTTATTCTTCAATGTAGTTTTTCCTGCAGGCAACCTGACTAAATCCAAATTCTGGTTATGCATTAACGAGTCCATCTCTTCTTCCATGGCTACCTCGCACTTCTTCCTGCTTTCAACCTGCATTGCTTCTTCATAACATTAGGGTTCATCGGAATGAGTCAACAATAAATAATATAATGAAGGAGAGTATCGTTCAGGGGGTCTACTTATCCTGGTAGATCTTCTAACACCACTTTCAAGTGTTTGGGGTGCCTGTTGCTATTGTGGTGGTTGTTGTTGTTGTGGTTGTTGATTATTATTATTTTCAGGCACCTTTACTTTTTCAGTGATCTCATCAAGGACTGCATATTCCTTGTTTTCTTTTTCCTGTTTGTTTTCCTGCAACTGGTTCTTATACAAGACCTTTTCATTGAATATTACATCTCTGCTGCTAATGATTTTGTTATTTTCGTAATCATATAAGCGATAACCAAAATCATTAACACCATATCCAATAAAGGTACTTTTCTTTGACTTTGCCTCAAGCTTTGTTCTATTTTCTTTATTAATATGGACAAAGGCCTTACAACCAAAAGGCTTTAAAAAAGAATAGTTTACCTTTTTACCTGTCCATGCTTCCTCTGGAACACCACCATCCAAGGAACTTGAAGGCCCTCTGTTTATTAGATAAATGACAGTATCTACAACATCATCCCAAAACTGTAAAGGCAATCGTGCATGCAATATCATGCACCTTGCACGCTCCATGATTGTTCTGTTCATCCTTTCTGACACACCATTTTCTTGTGGTGTTCTTGGAACTGTCTTCTCTTTGCGAATTCCATGCTCTGAACAGTACCTATCAAACTCTTTGCTACAATATTCACCTCCATTGTCTGATCTAATCTGGGACACTTCAATTTCTTTCCTGTCTTCAATCTCACCAAAGCTTTCATTTCTTGAAGTATCAAATACATTAGATTTATTCTTAATACAATAAATCCAAGTTTTTCTAGTTGCATCATCAATAAAAGTAACATAATAGCGAGAGCCACCGAGAGTTGATACTTGAGCTGGTCCCCATACATTTATATGCACAAGCTCTAATTTTTCGCTCTTCTTTTCTTCCCCAACTCTTAGAAATTTGACTCTCTTCTGTTTTCCATAAATGCAATTCTCATAGAAGTCCAAATCAACATTCTTCAAACCCGGCAACAAATTCCTTGAGTGAAGAATCTTCATCCCTTTTTCACTCATGTGTCCAAGCCTATGATGCCATAATGCTGCATCTGCTCCTTTGGAAGTTAAAGCATTAACAGAGTTAGAAATACCATTGCATAAATACAATGTACCAACCTTTTCACCTTTTGCTATTACCAGGGCTCCTTTGGTGACCTTCCAAGCTTTATCTGTGAAAGTTGTCACACAACCTTCACAGCCTAACTGCCCTGTTGAAATCAGATTTTTCTTTAGATCTGGAACATGCCTTACCTCCTTTAGTAGCCATTGGTTTCCATTCTGCTGTTTTACAAGAACCTTACCCATTCCAACAATTTTACTGGGTTTATCATCACCCAAACGAACTTGTCCAAAATCTCCTTGAACATAGTCATGAAAGTATTTCTTATCAGGTGTGGCATGGAATGAGGCCCCTGAATCTACCACCCAGGAATCAGTAATATTTTCGAAAGAAAGAATCAAAGCATCTTGTAACACCTCACCTGTCACATTTGCTTCATGATTGTTTTCTTGCTGTGAATCTCCTTCTTTTTCCTTCCGAGATCTACAGTCTTTCTTTAGGTGTCCTTTCTTTCCACATTTCCAGCACACTATCCCTGATCTGGACTTGGATCTGCCTTTCCTTGATTTACTGCGATATCCTGAGCTCTTTCCTCTTTCCATTTTTCTTCCTCTAGACTCTGCACTCAAAGCATTTCCCGATGTCTCACGGAGCTTTTCCGTCGCATTTCCTCGCTAAGGATAGCACCGACAACATCATCAAACTTTAAAGTACTAGATCCAGAAACAGAGTTACTAATGGCCATTACCAAATCATTCCAACTTTCTGGTAATGAGCACAAGAATAACAAAGCTCTAACTTCATCATCAAAGTTTACCCCTACAGAACATAACTGACTTGTAACAGTATTAAAATCATTTAAATGGTTTGCAACAAATCCACCTTTCGACATCTTCATATTAAATAACCGTTTCATAAGAAATACCTTGTTTGAGGTTGAGGGTTTTTCATATAGTTTCTCCAATTCCTTAATCAAACCCTCTATCGTTGTTTCCTTCGAAATGTTGAAGGTGACCGATGCTGCGAGGAACAACCATACTGTTTCGAGTGCCTTTCTATCGATAAGGTTCCATTCTTCATTTGTCATACCCGTCGGCATCTTTGTTTTTCCACCCAATGGTAGGTATAGATATTTCTGATACAGATAATATTCCATCTGCATCTTCCACAACAAGAAGTTTTGGTCGTTAAATTTTTTGACCCTAAACTTACCATCTTCTACCATTTCTCCCACTCGAACGAGGAACCCTTCTTTCCTGCGAGTTTATTAGCCAAATAGACCTTCGGCTTTGATACCAGTTGTTAGAAAATTATATATTACAGAGCAATGGAACACATAGAATATTGCAGAAATATAAACACAGAAAACGCATAAAACCAGAGAGAAACAAATATACGTGGTTCACCCAGTTTGAGTTATGTTGACCCCAAACAACTAGCCCTTCCTTTCTATTATCTAGCAAAATGAAGAGACACAACCTACAACAAATCTGCTGTAATATCCTCTATTTTCTCTCACAGCCTCACCTCTCTGTTTCTCGCTCAAAGAATACACATCTATTACACAGCCTCAAATACAATGCCCTCATACAAAGAGAGGGGATGTCTTCTAGGGCAAAAAGCCATAAACTAAACATAAGTTCTACCATCAGATCATCCGCCTAATGAACGGCCCAGATTGACTAGAAATTACTATACTTTTACAAGGAAATTTTACATCTATTTTTAGCTTCGGGGGTGCTGTCCCTAAAACCCCTGCCGGGGGACTACTGGCCCTCGAACCCCCGTGGGGGGGAGGGGGGGAGACAAGCCCCCCCTGCACCCCCCCACGTGGAGGGGTGTACAAACTTCCTGGGGTATACATCCGGCTGAAACAAAGACCTCTAAATAATCATGCTCCACACCCAACACTTCAGGACAAATATCTATGTTGTGTTTTCTCCATTCGACCTTGGATGTTAGGAGAGAGAGCTATAGTGATCCATGATTGCCTCTTACAACTATTACCATAATCCATTGAGCTACTTATCTTGTGCATGCTTCTCTTGGACTGCCTCATCATTATTTTGAGTTGGCTATCTAGGGTTTTAGATTAGTTTTCTCTTTTACTCTCCGATATTTGTCTTATATATTCTTCTATATGAGGCTCTTTACCTATGTACCTAACATAGTCCCATTGACCTACTTTTATGGTCATCTATTAGACATTAGTGCATTTATCTTATCATGTCTCATCTTCAAGGAATATAAGACCATAACATTGGTTTTCATAAGGTTGACCATCAACTAGAAAAGGTCACAAAATCTCACAAGAGCATCCGATTATCTTAATGAACCCTTAAATGTTGGTGTTAAAAGGACCACATCATTATCAAAAAGGAGTGTGGAGATTAGGACTTGGTGGAGGAGACAATCATCACCTATTTAGATGTGCTCATGCAAGGGTGACATCAATTTGTTTATGTAGATCCCAAATAAGGTGGGAGGGAGGGGCACCCTTGCTTCACTCAGATGGTGCTCTTGATATTTAATAATCCATGTGTTACATACTGCTAACATTGGACAAGCTCATAGAGGTGTATAATAACAAAAATGAGAATATTTTTGTTACTAATGTTTATAAGCCTCTAGAACATGGCCTCCCTCAAAACCAAGTAAAAAAAATCAGAGAGTCTACTAAATAGTAGAAGACATTTGAAGAGTGGTTTCTAATCTCATAAATAATGGCCCATAAAGTAAATATATGATCCATTATCTAAAATCTTAGATGGAACCCTACCACCCTCCTACCCAAATATTTGTCCTCTTAAGCTCCTTAAATACTTGCAAATGAAGCGCAATGGCACAGACCTTTGAGAACATGTGTCATCCATAATCATTTTGTAATTGTTTGGATCTAAACTAGAGCTTGATTAATGGAATTAGGTGGATGGTATGGTGGGATCAGACTAGTGGAAACCCTAGGCATACAACATGGTTAAATAAATTGACAATTTGGTGCACTAGTAAGTGTGTATTGTGTTTGAAGGTCTTTGTATATAACCTCTCCACACCTATAACTTTGTCGATGTTCATCTCCTCAATTTCTTTCCTAGTGTGCATGTAGTACAACATGTTGCAAGAGTATGGGGGAAGGTGACTAGGACAATGAGTTGCCTAAGGAAATCATAAAAGGTATTAATGTGGTTGAACATGAATTAAGGGTCAAAATCAATAAATAATTTGGTGTGATAAGGAAAAATGGTGCTCTAGAAAGGTTTTGAGGTACAACTCAAATCTCATCTAGGCCATGAAGAGGTGTTTGTTGCAAATAAGGAAGGCATTTATAAGGCCTGAAATCATCACATGTCCTGCATGATATCATGATTAGTTGATATCATGATATTGCCTTATCTTATATGTGCAACCACTAAGGGATGTTTCATGTTTACATAAGGTCCTTTGTCATATTTATTCTTCCCTCATTTCACTAATATTTTCCAATTTGGTTCACATTGACCCTTTAGGGCATTCATTTAGGGTAAGTACTCACTCTATAAGTCTAGTTGGGGTGAAAGCCCTTGATATGGCCAACAATTACTTGGGACACTTCATTATGAGTGCACATTTCCCCAAACAACTCAAGTTTTCTATTTATGGTGTTAAATGGATCAAATAAATAGTAACATTTCCTCATTATGAGGTAATGAGTAAATAATAACTTTATTTATTGCATTGTGATTGCATCTTGTGACTCGTGGACTAGAGAGCATGTACTTGGGGAAAATCCTATGGTATGGTCTCAAACACTCATTGTATGAGGTCAACCCACACAGTTTGACTTAGTGTACAAATCACTCTTTCCAATGATTAGTTTAATGTTTACAACACCTTAAGGTCATTGCCTTGCATGTTTAGACCATTCAAATCCTCTTTGTGAATTCTCTTCAAATATGCAATCATTGGAACCTTATCCTATGTGTATGCACTCAAATTTACATCCAATATTGGTCATTCCTGAATTATTCTTTAATATTATTGTGTTGCTTGTACTTGTCATTTCCAACACCTCAATATGAATTCCTTATATTAATTTGGTTCCAAACATGTAGGCTTATCATTTCATCCCATAGTATCTGCAAAGGATTGATCCTCTTTAATTTTGGGGAAGATTCATGTTATGACCCCAAGGGGGCATGCATTAGGCTAAATGTATTTTGTACAACCCCAAGGGAGGTAATATATGGGGTTAAATGTACTTTTAATGTGTAAATGTATATGTAATAGGGCCAACCTAGTAATGAAGGGCCACATGTGCAATGTATGAATATGTGTGTGTGTGTGTGTGTATAAACCATATAAACATTATTAAAGTCATGTGATTTTGGTATTTGGAGGAGGTTCTCCTATTCTTTAGGGAGTTATTATGTAACTTATCTCTGTTATCTATATTGAAGTTGTGCTCCATGCTCACATTGGTGTACATGGTTTGTACTGTAGTGTTGTTTTAATCAATCCTAATTGACCGAGACTGCAACATTTAATTGTCAACCCAGGGTAGGCCTTGTTGTTTCAATGGAGTTCACACTGTTTGTGCTGATACACTACAACCAAGAATGAGAAAATGGAGAAAACAATAAAATATGTCGCTGAACTAAATTGTTGAATCAAATCATTCATGTAGACATAAAAACACTCCACATAATTGAATCACACTTCGCAACTATCAAAGTAAGAGCACGCCACACAGTGACTAATATCTACTTCAGCTGGTTACTACCATTATGTTGATTAACTCAATGTAACAACATAATATAAATTGGAACATCAACGAATGTAATTCACAATTTGTACAACAACAACAAGAAACCATATAACAATTAGTGAAACTAGAATGTACACTACCTCTATCATTGTAGTCCTTGCAAAAGAGGAGGGCCCTTCCTCCTCAACATGGCACAAGAATAACACAAAAGTGATTAACGAATCAACTAAAGAGTAGTAAAAACATCATCGTAATGATTAATATTAAAAATAATTCAGAGTTACAGAAGCAGAGTAACAATACTCTTCTATATGCCATGTCCTTGTACATGGAAAGTTGAGTTCCTTTATAGTTATTACATACCCGAAATTAGAAATAGACCAGTCATGAGAATCTCACGATTATCATACTGATAAAAAATAAAAGTAGTTACAACTTATTTCTAAATGCAAATATACATTAGTTAGGATTGCAACTGCTTGGGTCTGTTGCTTCCAAAATAAACAATTCCTTCTGTCGACAGCTATTATGTGGAATAATACCCACATTTGCCAGCTCCGATGCAACAACATCCTGCGAGTGAATGGCGGTTTGGGATGTTACGACAATCGCTGGTGACAACCCCCTTGGTGTAACATCAGACCTTTGTATCAACGCGTAGTGTAGCAACATTCTATATGTAACAACAACTTGCAACAACATCCAATGTGTAACAACAACTTGTAATAACATACAGGGTGTAACAACGAACTGTTCTACCCTTCTCTGCAGTTAATCAATGCTGCCTGTCTATTTGATAACCTTGTTCTCGCGAGCAACACCTAAAAAGGAGAAGAGCTTTACAAAATACTTCTTCAATGCTCCCCCAGTTAGCCACAAAAAGGAATAAAGCATCGTATTATTAAGTAAAATACGACAAAATAATGTGACAGTGGAATAGGTTATAAAAGTGAGAAAAAGGGGAATTAATCATGTAAAGTCCATAGGCCTGGAGGATAAAAGGATCAAAACTGGGGAAATAAGGTGTAGAAAATAGGTAAAAAACCACACCCAACATCCCCCCCTGACTAAAGCAACTGCATGTCCCCATGCAGAATCTCAGTTTCTCTTGCTATACCCCCGATGCAAGTCTATGAAATTGTAGGCACCAGTATTGTCTTCACCTGGAGCTCTGTACCGTTGAATGGCCATCCATTGACATGGCCAAGATTCTTCTTCATAATCACATAGGTGGTAGTCTACTGATACTTCTCTATTGGCAACCAAATCAAAGGAAATTTAAATCTGAGCCTAATCTAGAACGCCCCCAATGTCTGCACGATCCGAGCATACTCAGACACCTGTGTAACAACAACCAAAAAGTTTTTGTACTCAAAAGGATCCCCTTCATGTAACTCAGCGCTACTGGCCTCAGTGCGTTTAAGACATCCTGCTAGTGCTCGACTTTTCATATGTGCATACAGGTTGAGGCAGATCCTCACAATCCTTTCCCTATAGATGACTGACTATTCCCTGATCTCTGGAGTGCTAAGGAATAGCTTAAATTCATGCCTGAGTTCATAAACCATCCCTAGTTTGGCTCTGACCCACAATGTTGTTCTTTCTTTGTTAGCTTTTGCTGGTTTCATGGCTAAATTCCACTCAATTTGATTCCTCATAAATGAAAGGAAGGCCCGCAACTGCAAATCTTCCATATAGGAGAAGACACTTGCTACCATTTTCGTGCTAACATACTCACACATGATATTATGCAAAAATAGCTCACAAAGCAAGCTCTATTCATCAAAATTGCAGGAGCAAAAAATATCAAGAAAAGTACGGGTTGAGGAACCTAAATAAGACCTATTCTCAAAAACTGCTTTTAATTGAAATAAATAGTATCATTCCCAAAGGAACACTGGATACGACAAGGACGACTGCTTGCATGCTAGCAGGTTTAGGGCAAGGTCATGAAGCTTGGTATTGGCATCCATTAGGTCCTAGACCTGTTGATGTAGCTGATACAACTATTCATCCTTATTCTTCATGGCTTCCTTGTGCCTCCGTGCTTCCCATTCTCTCTCCCATTCTTCCTTTAGCCATTTCTCCCTAAGGGAGTCCATCATCCTTTTACGTGCCTTGAGTAAGATCACCCCCTCTTGTAGAGAGACCGCTTGCTACTTCCATTTCTATAGCTTTGGTAACAACAACATCTTTTCCGAACACCACCCTTCATCAGGACCTGATGTTCTCCCACATGCACTATCAATTGAGGGTGTAAAAACCTCCCAAGGGTGAAATTGCTCCACTTCGGCTACTAGTTCTTGTGTAACAACAACTTCGTCAATAGATTCTGTTACAGTTTCCTTATTTCCCTGATCAACACTCATTCCCACTGCTAGTTCTTGTGTAACAACAATGTCATCCACAAACTTTTGTATATTGTTTTTCCCCAGGTAGGTTTCTGTCTCCACTACTGGTTCTTGTGTAACAATAGTGTCAACCACAAGCTCGTGGATTTTAGCTTCTCCTTCCTTTCCTTGGATAACTTCCGCCTCCACTATTGGTTCTTGTGTAACAACAATGTCAACCAAGGGCTCCTATGCATCTGCTACCAGATCACTTTCTGTGGGTTGTGTGGTCTCAGTTGCTATTTCTTGTGTAACAACAACATCCTCAACGGGTTCTTGTGTGTCAAATTCCCAGATTTCAGTTTGTGTTTCCCTCAAGGTGGTGTTTGCTGCACAAAATTTAAACCCTGCTGCCACTAGCTTCTCATCACAGGTCGTGCACACAGTGCCCAGGACATCTCCCCTTCTAGCCCTGTCCATGGCCTCAACCAAAGTGTCTATCCCTGGGGCTCTTGCCTTTGCCTTTCCCTTTGCCAGTTGTTCTCTTAGCTCTCTATTTTATTTTTCTAAATTTTCAAATCTTAATAGCAAGGATTGAGTTTCAATCTTACCAGGTGAAGAAGGTTCCTCTAGCTGAGCCTACTCGTCCTTCTACTCTGCTGCCTCTTTTTTCTTCTTTGACGTGGATGGGGACTCTGGGTGCCTGCTAACCCTTATCCTCTGCTTTGGCCACCTATCACCAATTGGTTTTTTGATTGGCCTCTTACCAACCCTTACTGTCAAAGGCTGGGGCTGCTCCTTTGTCACCGCCGGAGTTTCCTCAGACGTCCTGGTTTGCCTCCTGCGTGTGGTCCTGGCCTTCTTCCTCATAAATTCCTTCCAATTCCTACCGTGTCAGCTTAAGACGTCTAACATAATGAGCTTGATGAGGCTATGGGTGACGCATGCTTCTGGATGCACAACTGTTTTCACAGCCGCGACCATATGCCTAATGTTTCCCAACAAGAAGTAGGGAAGATTGATCAGTTGCTGATGCCGAATGTTATTTAGCAATGGAAAGTGGTAATTGAACACAATTGTTGCCTTTCCATTGCAAGTAATGTACTTTATGTGATAGAGGGAAACATCCACCCATGGCCGGGGAAGTGAAAACCTATCGACCCCCCTCCCTTTCTTTACCAGCGACTCCTCCTCTTGGAGGAAATCCCCTTTAGGGAGGGGTCATTAACCTTCCTGTTAAACCACCTCTTTCCTTCCATTGGTAATCCCGTCACTCGAGCAATCACCTCTTCTGTAACCTCCATCTTCAACCCTCTAACCTCCATCTGGTTTCTCTCCAAATTCATTGCAAATTCCATGGCAACACCACTATCTGATCCCTACAACCTTTGGAAGAACTCAAACCAGCCTGTGTCCTTGAAAATATGGCATGCTTCGAGGCAATTCTCCAAGGCTTCTGTGGACCCTGGCTCATGCTGAATTGCTGCTCCACCCATTGCTACGCAAATTCAGTGTTGTTTCTCTTCCTTCTCCTTTCCTTTAGAAGTTCCGGGGCAGTCAACACACTACTTAGCTATTTCAGCTTGCACTGTTCTTTTCCCACCTCTCTCAGCACTCTGAATGGGGATGCAGTGATCTAGCAAGGATAAATGGTAGGGTGGTGTAGGTGAGGATTCCAAATTAGGATTTCACAATCATGGTTCGTACTACACAAAAAATTTTCCTTATTAATGTTGGGTTATGGGAGGTCTCATCGAAGGTACACTTCCCCTTTTTGGTATTGTCGGGAATTAAGTAAAAATAACTACAAGGTCACCATGCCTTAATTGTAGGTTTTTTTGAATAATCACAACTCATGCGATGGTCATGTCGCAATATGATTCACTCCCCCTCGGCTTAAATGTGGCAGTCATCCTCGGCAGTCAAAAGTCATGTTAAGTTGCCATAATTACCAAAAAAAGCGAATAACAATATCACTTTTGTATGACGTACCTAGGTGATGTGGGGAGAAGTCATGTGTGGTGTGACGCTCAAACCAAGCTCTAGTGTCGAGGGGCGCGAACTTAACTCCGATGATGAGAATCATGATGATGCCTGATGTTTATTACAATAAAATAGCTTACTAATTTCTAAAAGTTGTCGGATGTTACAGGTGTAACAACCAAGACGACTTGTATATATTATTTTAATTTTTACAAAAATAAATAAGAAAAGATCATGTAACAACAATTATCGTAAGGTACGCTTTGAAAGAACAGATGATGTTAAAAAGTGTGTAACAACTACCACAAGGTGGTTTTCAACTGCTACAAAAATTGTCTGTCTGTGTCTGGGAAAGGTTTTCATAGCCAGATTATTTTATTATGTTTTTGAAGAGTTTGGAGGTGTAACAACTGCCAACCGTAGTTGATTTTCAACTATTACACTTACTGGAAAAATTAGAATTTTTGCAGCACAGGGGGGATTTCCCTTGTTCATGTAATCTAAAGATCCAAATTTGTGACAATGTTGACGAATGAATCCCTTGAAGCAGGTTTGTGAAATAACTGAAGACAGTGTCCATTTGAAAGCAATGGTGTCCTCACACTATGAATGGTCACCAAATTTACAGTCCCATTGTCAAAGACTGCATCTACCTCATAGGGACCTAGCCATCTGGTGCAGATCTTACCCTTGAAGTCTTTAAATCTTGAGTCGTATAAGAGAGCCCAATCTCCTTTCTGAAACTTCTTCTTCTTGATGAATATGTCGTGCCACTTAGCTCTCTGTTGGTGGATAATCTCTGTTTGCTGGATAGCTAACCATTTCTCCTCCAAATCATTGAGTTGGTTCAATCTATGCTTTTGTGTTTTAGCGAGATCCAATTGACCTACAATGTTGTTCTTAGTGTCTTGATTTCAAACTCAATGGGGAATAAGGGGTTTTTTCCATACGCAAGTTCATAGGGTGATAATCTCGTGGTATTCCTCCACGTAGTCCTGTATGCCCACAACACTTTTGGAAGTTTATCGGCCCAATTTCTTCGGTGACTGGCCACAGTCTTAGTAAGGATCCCCTCAATGACTTTGCTAGTGCTTTCCACTTGGCCATTTGCTTGTGGATGATAAGGTGTTGTGATTCTATGATGGATTTTATATTTTTCAACCAACTCCTAGATCCTATGAGATGTGAACTGGGGTCCTCCGTCTGTGACTATCTCCTCGGGTATGCCAAATCAGACAAAGATGTCTTCAAACAGAAAGTTTGAGACAACTTGCTTCGTGGCTCTGGTTAGTGCCTTTGCCTCAACCCATTTTGTGACATAGTCAGTGCAGACCAAGATGTAAGATTTATGTCTAGATGAGGGATTAATTGGTCCCACAAAATCTAGGGCCCATTTCTCAAAAGGTTCTAAGATGATTTGGGGCTGTAACGACATCTCATCTGATTGTAGTGGTTGGCCCATCCTTTGACAACTATCACATCCCTTCACAAAATTCTTGGCATCCTAAAATATTTTTGGCCAATAATACCTTGTTGAAAGGACTTTGTATCCTGTCTGTGAAGTGCCCTCCAAAAGGTTCTTTGTGACAAGCTTTAAGGATGTCAAAGACCTCATATTCTCTAACATAACGTCTGATCTGGAAATCTGGTTCATTGTGATAGAGGTTCCCATCTATCCAGGTATATGTAGCACTTTGCTGTATGATCTTTCTTTTCTCCTTGGAGGACTGTGGAAACTTCCCTGCAGCAAGATAATTGGCTATATCTGCATACCAAGGTGAGTAAGTAGAAATAACAATGAGATATTCATCCGGGAAATAATCCTTAGTAGGAATGCAATTGTCATCAATAGTTAACCTAGAAAGAAAATCAACTACTACATTATCTTTTCCAGGTTTATCGACAATTGTGACATCAAATTATTGTAACAACAATAACCAACATGTAATCCTACCATTTGTAAATTGCTTATTGATTAAAAAATGAATGGCAGAATGGTCAGTGTGTACAAATACTTGATACTTGGTGATATAATGTCGGAATTTATTGATGGCGTGCACGACTGCTAAGAACTCCTTCTCAGTCACTGTGTAGTTGAGTTTAGCCGGGGTTAGATTTTTGCTTATGTAGTAAATAATATAAGGTCTCTTATCCTCCAGTTGGCCCAAAACAACACCTACAACAATATCAGATGCATCTGTAGCTATGTGAAACGACAGTTCCCAATTAGGTCCTCGCAAGATCAGAGTTGCTGATACACAACATTTCAGTTTTAAAAAGGCCTGCTCACACTTCCCTATCCACAAAAATTTGACATCCTTCATGAGCAAGGAAAATAATGGCGATGCAATTTTTGAATTTTTTTCTATAAATCTCCTGTAATACCCTACATGACCCAAGAAACTACGTACCTCTTTTTGCGTTTTGAGGCTTGGGATTTTCAGAATTACCTCTTTTTTTGTTGGGTCCACGTTGATTCCTTCAGCAGAAATGTAGTGTCCAATCACGATCCCTTTAGTCATCATCATGTGACATTTTTCGGTGCTCAAAGCAACATTAGTCTGTACACAACGTTCCAACACTTTTTCCAGATTAACTAATGTTGTTTCAAAAGAATCTCCATAAGGTGTAAAATCATCCATGAATATTTCAAGGAAGTCATTTAAAAAGTCATTAAAAATTCCCAGTATTTCCCTTTGAAAGGTTGTTGGCACATTACAGAGTCCAAAAGGAAGTACTTTGTAAGCAAAGGTTCCCCAAGGGAAAGTAAAGGTTGTTTTATCCTGATCCTCCGGGGCAATCTGTATTTGATTGTAGCCACTAAATCTGTCCAAGAATGAAAATAATTTCTTTCCAGAAAGGGTATCAAGGACCTGATCTATAAATGGTAAGGGAAAATGGTCCTTTTGAGTGGCCTTATTGAGTTCTTTGTAATCTACACAGACTCTCCACTTTCCATTCTTTTTAGGAATAATGACAAGCGGCGACGCCCACTAACTATCAGATATCAGATAAATAAAATTAACATTCAAGAGTTTTTGTAATTCTTCCTTCACCACCTCCTTTAGTGCAGGGTTCATGCGATGCTGTGGTTGTCTGACTGGTTTGCAACCATCCTTCAAATAAATACGGTGAGTGCATAGGTTGGGGTGGATCCATTTCATATCCGTATAGTCCCATGCAAATGCCTTTTTGTATTTCTATAACAGTTGTAACAATAGTTGGTTTTGCTCAGCAGTCAAGTTGGGGTTAATATTCAAAAAATTTCGAGGTTCTATCTCAATTGGACTGCTGTCAATATTCAGAGTGGTTCTCATTTTTCCAAAATCTATACCTTCCACTACTTCTTCCTCATTCGCATTTTTAATAGAAGAGATAGAAAGCGAGTTACCAATAAACCATTAATGAAATCATCTTCTGTCTCATCCTTGAAATATTGGGCTTTCCCCAGAATCAAGAGTGGTAGGGAAAGGTTTGACTCATGCTCAAACTCATCCCACGAAGGGTTGTATACATCCACATTTGATTTTGGGGGGTAAAGGCTGATGTTCTTTGCTGCCCGACCATCCGAGATCACTATAGATCCAGATATGAAACCTATAAATGCATCCACAGTGGCTAGCCAAGGTCTCCCTAAGATCAAAGGATGTCCCCCCAAATTGGATTTGGGCTGTAAGATAAGAAAGTTAGTCGGATACCTCCAGGAAGCTGTTGTAATCAATATATCCTCTAACACCCCCTCAAGTTTAACACAGGACCTATCCGCTAATTCAAGTACAGTAGGAGTATGTCTAAGTCCCTGTAGCCTGAGAGTGGTAAAGAGGTCCTTTGTCATTACATTAATGGAAGCCCTGAGATTGATCAACGTGTTAGCTATGGGCTGATCATTAATGTAGTCAGTAACCATAGGATTTCCTGGATCGTTATACTTAGTTAGAAGAGATTGAGCATACATTAATTTGGCTAATTTCCCCATCATATGTATGGTGGCAGGGTCTTTAGGCTTCCTCCCAGTTTCTTGATGCACAAATCTCTCACTGTTTTTGCAACTCCCTGAGAAAATCAGATTCGGGTTGTGAAGTCATCCCTGGTTTAGCCAATCTCTGAGGATATGGCGGGTCCTGAGTTATGACAGTCGAATTGGCTGTTATAGGTGTATCAACCTTTCATGAGGTGGATGTTACAACAGTAACAGTCCTTCATAGGTTGGCTGTTATAGATGTAACAACTTCCTCTATATCGGTTGTTGTTGGCACAGTATCTGCCTCAGAGCCTTCAACATCTCTTCTTGATGGTTCACATTCCTCCTTTGTAAGGATATGGGAGTGAATTGGTTAAATTACCTTGCCTGATCGCAATTGCATTTCATTAAGGTAGTTCTGGAAGGTAGTCAAAGCCTCTATGCCCTGAGTTGATTTATTGTTCGGGTTTGGGTTAGGTTGCATAGGTAGTTGGGGTTGCACAAGCGGTGGAGGAGCAGGAGTTTGTAAAGGAGGTAACTGCAATTGTTGTTGCATGAGTAATCCTGGTAAAGCTGAGTTCTAGGAATTTCCTCTCCAGTTCTGATTCCAAGGATATGGTTGGGATTGGGGATATTGGACAGAGGGAGATTGAGACCACTAGTTCTAGGGTGAAGGAAGTTGCGCTGAAGGAGGAGTAGGATATTGCCATGGATATTTCTGAGTATTATATGCATTGTTCCACAAATTGAAAGAGGAAAAATATTGACACATACATGGGGGTTGTGGTTGCCATGGCCTCCTTGGTGTGATGAAATAAGAGGACTGCACTTCCTAAGTACTACCTTTAGTCTAGGAAGCTCTGGACATTGCCCTGTCGAATGTTCCAACTCACAAATATTACACAAGCTGATGTTGTTCAATTCGCATTCCCTCAAAGGATGTCTCTTCTGGAAATTCAGACTGAACATAACTAGAGGTATGTTAGCTTTTGCTTGTGCCTTATTGATCTATGCTGTCATTATCTAGGTAGAGAGAGTACTGAGGATAGCGGTCTTGAAATTTTCAAACAAATTCCTGATCTCTGCTCTAGTTACTCCTCCTCATGCATATTTTTGTATTTGGGTAGAGGCATCTTGAATTGTGCTCCTCCCCTTAGATGATCCTCTAGAGCATCTTAGACAGAGCTTTACAATTTCAGCTAATGGTTCTTGCGATATACCCCCCTTCCCTAATAGGTTCAGGGTGTCAAGGTAGTCATCCCTCATTCCTATGATAAATATAGTATTCAATATTTCCTGGTCTAAATCACTATGTTTAGACCTCTGTAGATTATAGTGGAATTCTCTACATAATCTTCCAGGATCTCATCCTCCTTATGTGTCATTCTAAATATCTCCTCCCTTAAGTCCCTGGTTATGTAATAGTATTGGTACTTTGATAAGAACATCTCCTTCATATCATTCCATGTTTGAATATAAGCAGAGACCAATCCCATGAACCATCTCAAGGCTGCCCCTTTTAAAGTAGCAGGAATAATTTCAATTTTTGAGCATTTGTGGTATAATCATAACTTCTACATAAGACATCAAACTCAAATAGAAAGGTGTCTGAATCTTCCATAGTCATCCTCTAGAAGGATGGTAAGGACGATAGAGGAATATTTTTCATAGGAGCTTCACCTCTGATATCATCTATTGGGAAATAAAAAGTGGTGATAGTAGCATATGTTTTAGCATTGTTGTCACTGTTGTCCCCCATGACTAATTCTTCTAACCTTTGCTATAACAGACGTCCTTCAAACTGTTCTTGTGATGGTCTTGCAGGTGTGATTAATGGTTCAGGTATCCTTAGGACTAGTTGTCTCACCGCACTACCTGTAACTGGGTATTGATAAACCAATAGGTGTTCTTCTGTCTTAGGTGTTCGATGTTCCCCCTTAGTTTCCCCTTACCCCCCAGTCCTCAAGTTATGGCTACTAGCTTCCCCCCTCTTGCTCCTGAATTGGATTCTTGATCTTGGGGGTATGGGTGTTAGCTTTAGAATGATATGGTCCTGAGATAGAGTAATCAGAGGTTTCTATTCTTGCTATGGGAGTAACATATTTCTACGGTCCTGGTTTCCTTGCATCCCTTTGAGAGTTGGATTGTTCTTTTTTTGCCTTAGAGATTAGTTCTTGGATAAATGTTTTCCTTCCCAAATCTACACTCTTCATTTCCTTTTTACGATCCATTTTTCCCGTGACTAATTAGAGTGGGGGTAGTTTTGGTATCTCTATAATTCCTATAGTTGCACACATGGACCCTATGTGTATTAATTCACACCCTAAGTGCCTCAACCTTCGACAATGGTGAGCCCGCCCAGGTATTTTAAAGTGATGTGCAGGTTCTTACCTCTCGTCTTAAAGCCCCTTGACCTAAGAGCTGAAGGCACGCTAAACAAAACACCAAAATTCCATAAGTTCCCTAGTGATCAAAATGCTGAGCCCGCCCAGGTATGTTAGAGTGATGCGCAAGTTCTTACCTCTCGTCTTACCGCCCAACAATTGTGGACTAGGAACACTCTATCATCAAACAAACAACTTGGCTCACTATATCATCAACTGCCATCCTTGGCAACAACGCCAAATGTAGTGCTATTTTAATCAATCCTAATTGACCAAGACTACAACATTTAATTGTCAACCCAGGGTAGGTCCTGTTGTTTCAATGGAGTTCGCACTATCTGTGCCGATACACTACAACTAAGAATGAGAAAATGGAGAAAACAGTAAAAGATGTCACTGAACTAAATTTCCGAATCAAATCATTCATGTAGACACAAAAACACTCCACAGAATTGAATCACACTTCGTAACTATCAAAGTAAGGGCGTGCCACACAGTGACTAATATCTACTCCAGCTGGTTACTACCATTCTATTGATTAACTCAATGTAACAACATAATATAAATTGGAACAACAACAAATGTAATTCACAATTTGTACAACAATAGCAAGAAACCATATAACAATTAGCGAAACTAGAATTTACATGACCTCTATCACTGCAGTCCCTGCCAAAGAGGAGGGCCCTTTCTCCTCAGCAGGGTGATGAATAGCACAAAAGTAATTAACGAATTAAGTTGCAGAGCAGTAACAACATCACCGTAATGATTAATATTAAAAATAATTCAGAGTTACAGTAGCAGAGTAATAATACTCTTTTATATGTCGTGTCCTTGTACATGGAAAATCAATTTCCTTTATAGTTATTACATACTCGAAATTAGAAACAGATCAGTCATGAGAATCTCACGATTCTCGTGCTGATAAAAAATAAAAGTAGTTACAACCTATTTCTAAATGCAAATATACATTAGTTAGGATTGCAACCACTTGGGTCTGTTGCTTCCAAAATAAACAATTCCTTCTGCTGACAGCTGTTATGTGGAATAATACCCACATTTGCCAGCTCCGGTGAAACAACATCCTGCAAGTGAATAGCGATTTGGGATGTTACGAAAATTGTTGGCGACAACTCCCTTGGTGTAACAACGGACCTTTGTATCAATGCATAGTGTAACAACATCCTGTAACAACATTCAATGTGTAACAACAACCTGTAACAACATCTAATGTGTAACAACAACCTATAACAACATACAGGGTGTAACAACAAACTGTTCTACCCTTCTCTGTAGTTAATCAACGCTGCCTGTCTATTCCATAACCTTGTTCTCGCGAGAAACACCTGAAAAGGAGAAGAGATTTCCAAAATACTTCTTCAATTCTGCCCCATTTAGACACAAAAAGGAATAAAGCATCGTATTATTTAGTAAATACGGAAAAATAACATGACAATGGAACATGTTATAAAAGTGAGAAAAAGGGGAATTAGTCATGTAAAGTCCATAGGCTTGGAGGATAAAAGGATCAAAATTGGGGAAAGAAGGTGCATAAAATAGGTAAAATTCCACACCCAACATGTACTTTTTACTTTTATGTGTTTGATCCATAACATTTGGTATCATATCAATGAATCTAGGGTTTTGTTGCTTCAAATAAGTCCTATTAGCATTTTTGCTATAAATTTATTTTTGGGAAGTTTCAGATCATGAAATTTAGGTATCACTGAGGAAAAATAGTGAAGTATAGGTCGTGAAAATTTCATATTCTAGTTCACTATACTTATAGAGATACACCATATGGAAGTTAGGGTTTTTTACTAGTCCTAAGACCATATTTAAATGTCACATTGGAATTTTCACTATAATTTTTTCTAAGAAGCTTTAGAGCACAAAATTTTGAGTATACCAATGAGAGATATCAAGGTACAAGTGACCAAAATTTCATATTTTTTTCACTATAATTTTGGAGATATAGCCCATGGAAGTTAGGGTTTGCGATTAGTCCTAAAATCAATTTCAAATGAGTCATATTGGAATTTTAGATATAATTTGTTCTAGAATGATTTAGACCACAAAATTTTAAGGATATTGAGTAGATATAGCAGGGTATAAGTTGCCAAAATTTCATATTTTTTTTGCTAAAATTTTGGAGATATACCCTGTGGAAGTTAGGATTTGTGACTAATCCATAAATTAGTTTCAAACTACTCATCTTGGTATGTTCACAATAATTTTTTTTCCATAGAAGTTTTAGACTGTAAAATTTTCAAAGGTTTAAGGAGACATATAGGAGTATTTTATATAAAAATTTCAAAATCATATTTGAAAAATTGGACATGTGGCAAGTTGTACAAGTTCGCTCAAGGGAAGGGGACAAAAACTTGGCAATTTTTTGGAAAGTTTCCATAACCTTTAGTTGGCACATCAAATTTTGGTTAAACCTATGGGATTGTAGATAAGATATATCATAGTACTAAAAATAAAATTTTTAGACTTTTATATGCTAAAATTGCACAAATTCACTAGAAGAAAGTTTGGCCAAAAACACAAACTCCAAAATAGAGTTTTGAAAGGTATGTTAACTTAAAGCTATCATTACTTTTGATTGGTATATCTGATTGAGGTGATTCAAAATATGTTGGAAAGAGAGAACATAAATATTTTACTTGGACAATTATCAAAATCATTTAATATTATTAGTGATAACATATTGAGGTTGTAAGTTGAGGGTTTGGCTAATACCTCACTTCAAACTTAATGAAAACAACTATATTTACAAGATATGCTGATAAAGATGAAATAAATCATAAGGAGTGGTTGATGGTGGAAAGGGAACATTATTAAACTCTTTTAAGGGAAATAACTTATTTGTATGATGAAGCTTGGGTGTGGTGGATGAGTATTGAAAAAGACACTAGAAAAATGATGTGGGAAGTATTTGAAGAATTGTTATGAAAAATGGAAGCGAGGCATAAACTTGGAGATGAATTAAAATAATCAAAAAAGAGATTAGGAAGTGTTAGGGTCCTATGGTTCATAGTTTCAATCAATGATTGGTTGTTTGCTTTCAATTGATGAAATTGTAAATAATATTGTATTCTGCAAATGATTTAAAAAAAAAGAATATATAAAAAATGATGAAAAAGAGGGTATAAAAAATGTATATGAGAAAAAGAAAAAAATAGAATAAAAAGAAAAGAATGAAAACCCCAAAAATAAATATATGTATGCAAGTGAGCAAGTCTAAATCCCACCATAAAAAGGTACAAAATCCATTGAAGTTACTTTAGAAGTTTTTCAAATAAAAGCGTGCAACTTGTTTAAATGCCACAGAGAAATAAATTGCATAGTTTAATCATACTTTTTAATCATGATTAAGGTAAATAAAAAGGTTGCATAGATTAGATATTAAATCAACCATCAAGTCTAATCTTGGTTGAAATAAATAGGTAGATTAGAGGAATATTAATCAAAGTGTCTAAACTTGGTTAATTGCATAAATATGCATTAGAATAGGGTTAAAAACAACCTTAGGGAAATGCTATGGGCTTGCTAATCAAAACGTGCCCTTAGGATTAAATTAATTATGTTCACTGTAGATTAATCCTGATTTAATAAAGTTAATCATCTAATTTAAACACGATTAATTAATATGTAATATTATGCTCGAGTGCTTAAGTTACGATTTTGTAATAAAGTTGATAAGCGAAAAGACTTCTTTGTAGTCTTATGGTATCTGGCGTGCATCATCTGACGGTTATGATTTACCCCGCCCAGATTAATCTAGGGGAATCAAGTTATGATCCCCTTGTCCATTCTATATTTATCAGCAGGGGGGTCCGAAACACTGTTTTCCTATCCCCGGGCCCCATGATATGTGGCAGGCGCTCGTCATTTCGCACCCCCCACTCCAATCTGCTTACCACCTAACCCCCCCGAAAACTGCCCATTTTCCCGCCAACATTTATATATGTCCATCATATCATTCCTCCGCCACGTCCCTACTTCCCCGCCACTCCTATTTCACCACGTGGCCTCCCCACTCCAGTTCCATTGCAGTCTGCTCATTACACCATGCCCGTTGCTTCTCGAATGTTCACTACCTGGAAACTGAACCGCTCCATAATAGACCAGGAGTAACAGGAAACTCCTCATTATCTATAAAAAGTCCCAAATTGATCATTCTGGCTCCTTTTTGCTCCCCGTCCATTTCAGATAAACATGTACAAGATTTTAAACTTCCACCTCATTTGCTTGATTTCTTGGTCACCCCTGTAGATTCCAGTCAACCATTTTCGACCGCGTACTTGTCACAATGACTAGATTCCTCATTAGACATTTGAATTTTCCTGGGTAAAGAACAAACCTTCATCTCTGTTCTTGATATCATGAGCAATGACACCTAAAGGAAAGTCAAAGCAAACCAGTGAGAATCTAATGATCCCTCCTGCAATTGACTTAGACCATATACCATTGGTAGATCAACACTACAAAATTGTAGAGACCAATTGTGAGTTCGACTTGTTCGAACTGCACAATTGGCTCAAACAAACCTTTCTAGACCAGAGTGATGAAATCAACCTCTAGGAATCCCTCTTGCCACAATTCATGTTTCCCCAGACTTATCCTTTCCTATACTTTGTCATCTGGTGTCAATCCAAATATGTTCCTATCCAGAGAGCCATTGTGGCCCATAATGGTGACATTCTGCCAACCATAGCCCCAGAGTCCATTAACCAAATTTGCAAATCCCCCATAATGACTCTTTGAGCCCTTTTTTTGTAGAATCCCTCATGGAACTCTACCAGAAGTTGACCTTCCCTTAGAGAACTAGGATATTTGAGATTTCCCTACCAGAAGATGTTCAACTCCCAAAGAAGAATACACCATACACAACCTCTATGTTTCCTGAAAAACTAAAAAAATTGTGTCATTAGTGTCTTGTATACTAGGATACCACTCAGATCAATGGGTAGATGAACCTATTTTAGGTTTTTTGTCCATCGTTTCCATAGAAGAAAAACCTTATGTAATATTTAATTTTAGTTAATTCCTTGCAGACAACATCCATGACCAATTCCTTAAGATCACAACAGAAGGAATGTTTAAACATTCATCAGTGTTAGTATACATGTTTTTGTTTCATCAGGTAAACAAATTTCCAACAACCTTGCAGAAATTGGATGATAAAGGTAATGCACAATTATTTATACAATGGACATCTTTAATAAGGAAGAATTCAAGTGATTTCACCTTCAATGACTTCATTGACCAATTTATCTATATAGTGGTGTGTCTTCTAAACAACAATGTACAACCCATAGTAGGTTATGAGATTCAAACAACCTTACACCTCAGTGATCAAGCCAAAATAGGAGGCTAGTACTTTTACTAGAACTACACAGAAATTAGGGTGTATGGATGTGGGCTGCCACCATACAAACTGCCAAAATATGTTCCTATGAGAATTTTTTTCATTGTAATATATAAGGCAAATGATCAATTTGGATGATTTGCATTTTGTCTTAGCCAATAAGAAGGCCCAATTCAAGATCAAAACACAAGTGGGGCCATTCATATGCAACAACAAAGCAATAGACACTGAGGCAGATACACTTCTCAAGCAGATGAACTTTCAGTTAAGTTTCACCCTGTCATATGACCCCTTCAGCATAATTTCCAGTCTAAGAGTGGAACAGAAGATCACTGTTTATTCTCATACTCCCAAACCTGAAATTGAGAAGTATATGAACAAAGATCAATGGGAGGAGAACACCTTGCAGGAAGCTGAGGAGAAAATTTTATCTACAACCACCTCATAGACACCAGTCCCTTAGTAGAAGAATGATAAAAGTCCCATAGAAGAAGAGTCTTCTCCAGTGATAGAAATTGAAGCCAAGAAGTTCTTAATTTATACAAAGAAGCCTAAAAGGAATCCACAACCAATTTTTATGCAGGATGAAGAAGGACAGACTACTATAGTCATCATAGCTAAACATGTTTCAACAACACTAGAAGACATTTTTGTAGGCTCTCCATCTTCCTCAGCCTCACAAGATCCTCTAGATTCATCATAGACAACATACTTGGCTCAAGGCTAGACAGAGCCAAATATTTTTGATAAGTACAAATCAATAAATAAGAACAATGAGATGCTAAAGGCCAACACATACACTCAGTTCTGGAAGCAAACTTTCTCTTCCCAACACAGGCTTCTGTCAGCCTTTGATACTAAACAAGGAAGAATAAAAATGGCTTTTCTATAGACACAAGTTCCATTCCAAAAATCACCAGCAGACTACAAGAAGACAATATTCTCCTTTGACGCAAATCAAATCCATCTAATTGATTAGATGGATATGAAAAAACAGAATAGGGAGACATTATACTCCACTTTGACTAATACTTCCATGACAAATTCAAAACTACAGGCCTCCATCAACAACATACAGTATCAATTAATCTTGGAGAAGATCTCATCTTTGGCAAAAGATACTAGAATTAAGTGATCAGAGGACTTAATTATTAAGCTAGGTTATGACCCTCATGATATAAAGGAAGTAGAGGATATTGTAAGGAAAAATAATGAAGATATAACAGCTTTAAGGAAACAACTAAAGCTTCCATCTACAGAGGATCCACAAACCAAGGAAATGGGAGAAATGGAAAAGAAAAAGGAAAACATGTTCAAGATGATAATTGAATAGAATGTCAAGATCAGAGAAATGGAGGTGGAACTAGAAATATGCTCAAGGAAAAGGATCAATCCTCACAACTAGCCATTGTTCCACTTACAATAATACCAATTATAGTTGCAGGAGCAGCATAGGCTTCAACATCAACAACAACACCAACACCAACTACAAATTTTGACGCAGGGTTTCCCCTACGCATACCCACAGTATGCATCAATAGTTATGAATACCTTGTCCTAGGAATTTAAAACTCTCTAAAGAGTCAAATATTTATGCATGAATGGTTAAGGCCCCCTTATTTACCCTTGCTTTGAATCAGAACTTAATCACCCCACTTTAAAACCCTCTATCGGAGCTTTATACCCACATAGCCTAACCCTTAGGCCAAATCCTTTATATCGGGACTTTTAAGTCCTTATAATCCTTCCTTTACATTTATGCACCCTTCAACCTTCATTGAAGACTTTATTAAAGTCTTCCCTTAAATCTCTCTTACGACGCATAATTCATTATAAAACCCATTAACAAAGGAATTAACTTCAAACATACCTTTTTGCCTACCATATAGCCTGGTCACGTTTCCCGAGGCTATACCTCCATCGCAATTGCTATCGGCTTACTCAACAGTCATACATATATACCTCATCACCCTTCTCCTTCGGATATGCGACTATCAGAATACATATGTATGTATTTTAGTCTTAAGGACTCGGTCCACACTTAATAGAATACAAAGGGATTTTATTAAACTCTGCTCCGAAATCCTTTATTCGGATTTCAAATTCCATACACTTGCGTATATAGAATCGTCGGATCCACTTACTTCCCTAATCAAAATACACTATCGTCACTTGCTACTGCGATTCCATTTGACTTTCCGATATACGATTAACGATCAGATTTGGTCGTCAATCTAATGCAAGATCTGACGGCTGTCGCTTAATCGCAATATCGCAATCGCCGCCTCCCATTGACTGCCGACCCTAACTCCTCCAATTGAAATTTAGTGACACAATCACGACCATCGATCTAATATATGATCCGACGATTGAGATTTATTCGCGCGATCGCATTTCCTAATCCTTCAGGTTAGATCTTTCACTTCAAAGCGTCGATCTTTTGAAAAGGCTTATGCCGCCACGACTTGATCCTGGTCATTGATCTAAATGATCCAACGGCTACTGAGTGTCACCACTTCACTTCTTGTTCTTTCTGTTACTTGGGTTTTACGCTGTTTGCATCGTTGTTTCTATGGGTTTTGCTTGGTCTCTCGGGGTTTTTTTTTAATTGCGCACCATCCCTCTGGAGCGTTGGTTTGATCATTCTAATGGATTTAACAATTCATTAGGATCCTCCTCATCATGTTCTTCTTTGTGTATTTGTCTAACTCCACTCCTTTGCGTTCATGCACTCCGCCTGTACATACATACATACATACATATACATATACATATACATATACATATACATATACATATACATATTATATATATATATATATATATATATATATATATGCAATCCTCTGATGCATCACAATCATTCGACACTCAATCACACATTACACAGTCCTACTCAATTACTGTATATATAAATACAAATGAATAATTACATAATGGAATCCCTGTTCCTTAGGCTTGATCTTCAATATCTGTGGCCTCAATTCATTATCTTCCCATAGGCTAAAGACACTCCAACCTACTATTTACTTTTCTCTTAACCTCTCCAGCTCTGTTCATGCCTTTTAGTCTTACATTTATACAATGGGGTTCTAAAACCACTTTCTGGTTTAGGTCCCTAAATCCCTCAACAAAATCCTAAAATCTCCTTCTTGTTCCTGAAACTCCTTTCTAATCCCTAGATTCATGAACTGACTCCTAAACTAAGATTTACAATCAATTCTTAATCCCTCAATCTCTCAACTATCCTAAATCTCTCATGTTCTCTTACATTCGAGAAAATTTACAATAAAGCCTCACAATATTCAATTAATTCCTACTCTCATTAAAATCACTAAAAACATTAAATAATTACATAAATCCAATACTTAGGAAACCAACTTCCTTGAAATACAATACCCCCTATTTCTACTAGAATACAACGATAATGTTGAGCTGGATGCTCCTGCATCAAATTCTGCCACTGAATTGGTTAAAGCCATGCAGGAGATTTCCATTAAGGGAAAGGAGATTGAGAAGTTGAAAGAATAGTTGAATAATTTACAAGAACATAAATTGAAGAATGACAACTCCTATATAGCAGATTTATAGAAATCTCACAGGCATTCTCAAAGAATAGATTTTTTAGAGAATGAGTTAGTAATGGCTCAAACTCTAGCACAGGCTAAAGAAAACATATGGACATATATCAATGAAGCTATAACTGAGATTTGGCCATCAATCCAAATCATTTTCGAGTAGGAAGAGTTGATACGAAGGTCAAAAACATTGATAGAACAAGTGAGGGAAATATTGGGAGACAAACCAATTGAAGCAAAATCATTGATAAAATTCCTAAATTATAAGACTAGAGAAGAATTAGAGGAACTACATATTGAAGATAGGACTGAAACCATCTTAGAAATCAAGAAGGTTTTTCAGAAGAGAAACCTGATGGTTCAATTAGAGAACAAATGCCAGACTTTGGAATGAAAGGTTAATCGACTTGAGTGACTACAGTAAAAAACTTTACACTATTGCCAAAGATTAATCCAAGTTTGCAGGGGTAAAAGGAAGTATGATGGGCAAAAATTTCTTGGAGGCTCTAGATTTTGATCTCATCATCAAACATGAGATTAAACATATTTTCATCAATAGACCTACCTTTGAGAAATATACCGAAGTTGATGAAACAAATAGAAAGCTAATAAAAATTTCTATCCCTAATGAAGATCGGTGGGATCACTTGTGTGAATTACTTGAGGGAAACATTTTTCATATCAGATAGCAAGGCAACACCTTTTTGGGACCAGTATCAACAACCATCCTCAACAATAGTGCCAACAACTCCACCAGTTCCGAATTCCTAAATTTTTGTACTATTTATGTAATATGTTTTAGATATTTTAGGATTCTATCTTGATATTTTGACATCGAGATATTTTGTAAATATCTTTCTATAAGTACTTCATAAATCGAAGTAGTATAGGTTGATGTTTATGTAAATAAATGACCATTGATGTAAAGCTATTCCACCAAGTTCCAATGGACACATTTCAGTAATCTAGAAGCTTTTCAGAATTCCTGTGTCATATTTTTTGGTGAAGTGATATTCTCTTTTCTTATTGTGTTTTTCTCTATTTTTCGTATGTGTTTCTTTTCTCTATTGTTTTAAAGAAAATTAAGTTCAGGATTTGTTTCAAAAGCACCCTGTTCTGGCTTAAAACAATATCAATGTTTTGTACTAAAGTTAAGCAATAGAATTCTTAATTTCTCTCTGCTTAATGGAATATTAATCATTTCTTCTTTTTCCATTTCATCAAAAATATAAGATCCAATATATCTGCCCACCTTGCCCATGTTAGATCTCTCTATAAATGCTGAAATAAATCCATTTGAAGTATATTGCCTCCATTACTCATTGTGTTGGGTTGTGTTATATTCTTTCCACGACTAGCCCACATAGTTAACTGGGGGTTAGAAGGGGGGGGTCACAGGGGGTTTGAGGTGTACCTGTAACCCTACTTTATGGGGTCCGAGACAGCGCCCTGAAATTTTTTGGTTTTGGACCCTATGTTAGGTTGGGTGGACCCCCCTATGGTTTTGTGGATGATTTTCGCACATGTTTTTTCGATGCAATGGTTTTCGGTCCATGGTATTGGACGCGATGGTTTTCAGTCCATGGTATTGGATGCTTCAACATGTATAAATATGTATTATAACATGGAAAGGAACATAATGAAAAATCAAGCTGGTAGTCCCAGTTTTGGGATCCAGGGGAAAATCTTTGTGTATATGTGTTTTATGTGTTTTGCTCTCGCATTATTTATTTTCTGTGTTTTAGAATTCATATGCAAGTAATTTCTGTACGGGGTTAAAACCTACATTTGGTACCAGAGCAGTTTTGGCTTCAAGGGGATGCCTTTGTTGCTGAGGGGTTTCGCTCAGGCCTGTGGTAGACCCTGTTCAGTGGGAGATCTGCAAGATCGATTCTAGTGGTGAAAGAAGATGGAAAGTAGCGGAAAGATAGAGATTGAGAAATTTAATGGTCAATGTTTTGAGTTGTGGAAAATCAAGATGGAGGATCTGTTGGTGGATAAATATCAGTGGATCGTGGTAGATTCGGGTACTAAACCAACGAGAGTGTCCGATGAAGAATGGAAGAAGTTGGATTGGAAGGCAAAGAGCACAATACAATTGTGTGTCTCAGATTCAGTATTTCTGAATGTATCAAGGGAAGTTATGGCGAAGGCTTTGTGGGACAAGTTAGGGACTTTGTACCAATCTAAGTCTTTGGTGAATAAACTGTTATTGCGGAAAAAGTTGTATAAACTGAGGATGAAAGATGGAGACTCGGTGACAGAGCATCTGAACGCATTTAACACTGTGGTAAGTCAATTAACATCTGTTGATATTAAAATTTCAGATGAAGATGAGTGCATTAGTTTGTTGTGTTCTCTACTAGATTCATGGGATAGTCTGGTTATTGCAATAGGTAGCAATGCAACTACCTTACATTTTGATGAAATAGTCTCATCCTTGCTGATGGAGGAAATGAGACGGAAAAATATGGAGAGCCAGAATGGTGATGCCTTGTCTGTACGAGGACGGTCCCAAAATAGAAACAAAAATAAGTCATCGAGTGGGAGATCTAAATCTAGATGGAGATCTAAATCTCTAGGAAAACCTATAAAGGTGGTGTGCTGGAAATGCGGAAAGGAAGGGAAATTCAGAAGGGATTGTGAATCTAAAGCTCCTGATAAAGGAAAGGGATTTGATGATGCTCCTTCTGCAGAGGCGAAAACCACCTTAGATGAAGGTGGGGATGTGTACTTAGCTTCTTCAATTACACATGTAGATCATGAGGCATGGTTAATTGACTCAGGTGCATCCTTTCACTTCACTCCCCATAGAGAGTGGTTATGTGAGTATGAGAAATATGATGGCGGTGTGATGTCTTCTTAGGAGATGATAGGAAGGCTAGAATCATTGGTCGCGGAAAAGTGAAGTTGAAGTTGCAAGGTGGAAGGGTTAAAACCCTTCCGAGTGTTTTGCATATTCCTGCATTGGCCAGAAATCTAATTTCTGTAAGCAAGTTGGATGATGCAGGTGTAAAGGTAGTGTTTGAGAAGGATACCTACAAGATGGTTCAAGGGGCACTGGTATTGATGCGAGGAGTTCGGATTGGAACTCTCTACAAGCTGCAAGGTAGCACTGTTGTTGACGGGTGCAATAGTTTTATGGTTCCTGAAAATGGAGCAGAAAATATAGTGGTCTCTGGAGAGAAGACCAT
>APFE030959343.1:127409-138120 GCA_000404065.3 Pinus taeda
ATTGACTCAGGTGCATCCTTTCACTTCACTCCCCATAGAGAGTGGTTCTGCAAGTATGAGAAATACGATGGTGGTGATGTCTTCTTAGGGGATGATAGGAAGGCTAGAATGATTGGTCACGGAAAAGGAAAGTTGAAGTTGCAAGGTGGAAGGGTTAGAACACTTCCGGGTGTTTTGCATATTCCTGCATTGGCCAGAAATCTGATTTCTATAAGCAAGCTAGATGATGTAGGTGTAAAAACAATGTTCGAGAAGGATACCTACAAAATGGTTCAGGGAGCACTGGTATTGATGTGGGGAGTTCGAATTGGAACTCTGTACAAGCTGCAAGGTAGCATTGTTATTGATGGATGCAATAGTTCTGTGGTTCCTGAAAGTGGAGCAGAAAATCTAATGGTCTCTGGAGAGAAGACCATGTTGTGGCATCAAAGGCTTGGACATATTGGATAGAAGGGCCTTCGAATACTTCATGGTAAAGGTATGGTAGAAGGTGTGAGTAATAGCTCTTTAGATTTTGATTTCTATGAAAATTGTGTATGTGGGAAACAAAATCAGGGGAGTTTCCCCTCTGGTGGTAAGAGGGCGAAACAGATATTAGAGCTTATGCACAGTTATGTGTTTGGACTTGTGAAGGTTCCATCACTAGGTAAGTATGTATACTATCTGTCATTTATAGATGATTTCTCAAGGAATACATGGATATATTTCCTTAAGAAGAAATCTGAAGTCTTTGACAAGTTTAAAGAATTTAAGGCTCTCATGGAAAATCAGAGAGAGAAGAAGATAAAGGTGTTGAGGACAGATGGAGAGTTTTGCAACAAAGAATTTGAGGAATTCTGTAAGAAGTGTGGTATAGCATGACAGAAGACTACTCCATATACACATCAGCAAAATGGTGTTGCAGAAAAAATGAATAAGATGTTGATAGAAAGGGCAAGAAGCATGCTCAGTGGTGCAGGATTAGGACAAGAATTCTGGGCAGAAGCGGTGGATACTGCATGTTACCTGGTTAACGTGTCACCTTCATCAACGTTGGAGGATAAGACTCCACAAGAGGTATGGGCTAGTAAGAAACCCTCTCTTTCACATCTGAGGGTATTTGGATGTGATGCATATGTACATGTTCTAAAGGAGAAACGAACCAAGTTGGATAGTAAATCTGAAAAGTGCATATTTATTGGGTATAAGGATGGTTTAAAGGGGTATAAGCTTTGGAACCCAGTCACACGGAAGGTTGTATACAATCAAGATGTGGTGTTCAGAGAGGTAAAAGATGTTATTAAACATGAAGTCCAACCAAAGGAACCTGGGAAGATAGAGTTTGAGGTTAAGGAGGAAGAATCTGACTCTATAACAGAGGAGGAATCAAAAGATGAAGAGCCACAAACTCTGAGTGTGAGAAGATTGTGGAGCGATAAAAAGGTGTATTTTTAACTCCTAATTACCTCACATTAATTGTCAACCCAGGGACAACTTTTTATTTCAAGAGTGTACTTAGTCTAAGGCAGCTATTTACTCAAGAGTAATGTTTTGCAGTATAGTGTTTAAAATCAAAAAGTAAATGAATGCTTGAAACAGAATCTACTTATAGCAAAATACCTTGAAGCCTAAATCATTTATTCGGGAAAATGAGAAATGTATCAGTCAAGGGTCAAGTAACAATAACTCATCCCTTTGGAAACTGATGTAACCAAAAGTAATCAAGGAACAGATCATCAATATAAGGACTAGATAGCAAATGCCAATGCCCACTACAGTTTCATATCGTTTTGCACACCAAAGCAAAGATAATGCGAATAACAGCAAATGGGACAGTAGCTAGGAAATGTAACAACAACTGAATTCAATAAGCAACAACACCTTAGTCTACAAGAATAAATGCAACAATCGTGTTCTACAGAAATCAAATGGCAATCCCCTATCTTTAAAGATGAATTGAATAGCACATAGTAAATAGAACAAAATTAATTAATGATAGAATATGGAACAACGCTTGAAAGCCAAATACAAATGCATAATAACTTAACACACGGCACACCTTAATAGTAATCTGATCTGGTTATCAATCTCAGTTAGAAAGAATACGACTGCATTTCAAAATAGAATAGCATTGTTTATAGATCCAGCAATCGCAAAGAACATAATTCCTAAGATGAATTCCGTAATGTCAATGAATAAGTGCACAGCACATAGGCTCTGTAATTAAGTAGCAACATTATTCTGTAAAGACCGACAATATTATATCAACACTTAAAAGAACAGTGACACGTTGCAAAGTCAATACAATAGTTCTGTCTTTAGAAACCTTAATAAATTAAACATAATAGAGCATGTGATGTAAACTACAAAACACATCAGATTACCAAATAACGTTGATTAAGCAAACCACGCATAAACCAGAAATATAATATACAGCAGCAGCAACATACTCCACTAGAGGCTCGGGCCTTAGCCGCCAGTGGATGTTGTTGGGTTACTTCAGGATCAACGATGAAATGGCAACTAGATTTATATTAAAATATCAAAGCAGAGTTACAGTGGATTACAACAAGAAATCTCTCCATCTCTTAGCCATTATCCATTCTCTTTGCCATCATCAATTTTGAATCTCTAATTCATCCTCAATTCTCCACCATTTTTCCATCCCTATCTCTGATCTCAGTTTTCATTTAAATAGAGAGATCAGAGAGAAGTTAGAATAAAGATAAGTACAACATGATTTATATTACAAAATTGGATTGATTCTAACCAATTGATCGACAAGAAAATATATTCCCATTCAACTTTTAACAAGAGCAAGGCGAATTTGGTCTTTGCAGCTGAGATTTGGAGGACGGCTGCAATAACAAATCCAAGAAAATTGTGCTCAAAGAACTCTATGTTTCTCTTAATACAAGCCGAATTTGGGCAAACCATCCACCATAAAAGTTAATTGGGTCCGTTATAGACAAAACCCATGTTCCAGATTTTCTAGATTCGTCTTCATTTGCTCAGAATTTCAACCGCAAAATTGTCACTCCTTATTCCAACGAATTTCTGAGTTGGCACTTTTAATGATCAGATCTTCAATCTAGAAATTATCTTGGAGGTTAAAAATGGTGAATAATGTTACAACCAATTTATTGAAACTATCATTGATAAAATCATCAATTTATTAGAAATAAAGGAGAATAAATAATATTCATTCATCAGAGCATAAGTCATTATAAAATAGAATTATATGATAAACCGTGATTAATAACATGATAAAGAAAAGTAAAAATGGATGAAATAAGTGGTGGTCGTATTCACGGCCCAACACACCCCCACACCGAATATATTGCATGTCCTCATGCAACAAAAACTGAATATGTTGCATGTTCTCATGCAACCCAAAGACAAAACCCATGTGTTAACCAAGCAAACAAATTTGTTCATCACAGCTCATAGAACAAATGAATTCTTCCTCACTTAATGAATATTCAATTTTAACAATCTTGATGAAGGCATAACAATGAAGTTGCAGCAAAATATGATATAAGTGACAACAACCTTGATTAACAATTTTCCCAAAAACTATAAACCTGATTTGGTTGAAATATATTAATGCTTCTATGGTCGAAAAATCAGATCGTTTTGATGCACAGATCATGAGATATAAACAAAATGGTTGTAGGTGAGAGTGCATGATTTCTGAAATATTATGAACCAATTTAACTTGAAATTGTCTTAGTTTGTATATTTAATGATACGTCTGTGTTTTCCAAAAATCACAAGAATTGAGTTCATAGTTTTAAAAATATTATAGAAATCAATTTCTGCACTGAAATTGTATGCCTTAAATGAGAAAGAAAATGGAAAACATTCATCATGTGTAGCAATTCCTCCCCCTTTCTGAAGAATTAGCATGCCCTCATGCGATGCTAGAAAATAAATAGAGGTGGTTGCTACTAGCTATGGAATGCTATGCTTGGTGTAAAACAACATGGAATAAGGGAGGTGGTGAGAATGAATAAGAATAGCAATGGATGATAAAGAATATGAATGACATGGTCATAAGAAAGAAATGAATGAAAGCAGTAGTCCCCTAAACTGAATGATGATATGCTGCTTAACAAGGGGAAGTGGTAAAGATGTGGAATTAAGGATGATAAATAATGCTCAAAATGGATTTCATTAAATTCTCCTAAATTCATAATAAATCAGAAAATTATGCTATTTTACCTCAAGTTTTACCTCCAAAAAGAAAAATGTGGAATGACATATATGGACTGGCATTTGTTGAAGCTGATATAGGCAGAGTTGGTGCTGAAAGTGATGCAAAAGGTGGAATCTAGGTAAGCAAATCATGTTTGAAGAATTGTTCACGTTGTGAGTTGCTCGAGCCTCTTTTGTTAGTTGAAATAGTGTGGTCATGCTGCGAATAGAATTTCCCCTGCATACTTGTTGTTCTCCTGTAAACAAATCACACTTGTGCATACAATGTTATTGAATCCATAGTGTTAGGTTTGAATAACAACAGATAAGATGCATGCAAAAATTTCAATCAGAAAAACTTTTGTATACATGCAATACTGATATTTGATCAAATCAACAAGTTATGGCAGAGTGCAGTAATCATATCACATGCAATCCCATAATGCATACATTCCCCCCTTCAATTGGAAAAGGGATTCCATGACCATAAAGCCTATGAAAGGGGTTGTGCTGATGACAAGGCAAGAGAATGAACAATACAATAGTAAATGAAGTAGAGTACACATATCAATGATAGAACAACGAGAGTTATGGTTATAATAAGAGCAGAGTGTATAAAGATAGTTATGAATAAAAGATAGGACGCTTTGGATTGATGATAAGTTATGAAAAGAGAAAAAGGATAGAAATATGCCAAAAAGATGCTTTACTGACGGTATTCTAGCTGAAAAATGATGTGATTGATCAAAAAATAATTTCTTATGCGTAAAGGTTCAAAATAGGGAAAAAAAACAATTAAGGAAATAACTTCTCTGATAAAAAGAAAGAATAAGAAAATGGTATTATAGTACTAATTCACGATAAGATATAACTTCAATACCATAAGTAGAGCCTCTACTGCCAGCAGGCGTCCATAGCCTCGACAAGTTTGCTTTTTAACCCATATGAGCCAGGATCCTCAATTTATAAATGGAGAATTCTAGTGCTGTTCTACAGAAGAGATCAGTGTGCTGACATGGTAACCAGATAACCACACTGCCATCCACTAGGAGGTAGCAAAAGTGATCAAGCCGGCTCGTGATGAGACCTCATGTTCCAAGAATAATTTGGCTATCCAATGGATCATAACCCTGGTGTGGTGGCCATAATGGGAATGTCATTTTGTTATAGCCTTATGAACATGGTAGGCTAGCTCGTAACGAGACCCCCTATCCTCCATCTGCGAACAAAATTTTGTTGTTATTGCACATTTTTATGATAAAAAGAGGGAGGCTCAGTACTCCTTAAGAGTAGGGATGGTGGAAGAAGTTGAACATGTCAATAGAAAAGAATATACCAATAATCTCATTGATTACAGACAGAAAAGATTATAACTAGGAAGGGTGGAACCAGCATGGTATTAAGATGATCAATCAATATCATGTTCAATAGAAAACAATGCAGTAAAGTAGTATATAAATAATTGTGTCATTTTTGAAAAGAATCTATCATCAAGGAGCTGTTAAAGATCATAACGTGAATGATAATAACTCGCTTCAAAAGGATCCATAATTCTTGTTCTCATAAAAGTAGTGTATTTCATGCCATGAAAGAGAAATAGGAAAATGTGATTGAGATGAACTAGGAATAATCCCACAAGAGGAAGGAAGGGTTGCTCTTGAAAATAATCCCAAAGTGTTGCTTCTTTGAAAGAACAACAAAAACACTCAAAAAAAGTGTTGTTCCTTGTAGGGAACAACAAAGGAAATGCACACCAAAAAGCAAAAATACACACAAAAAAGTGTGAAAAATGCAAATGTCGTTCTTTTGGAAAAAGGAACAGCAAAAACACTAAAAAACAATTGTTGTTCCTTGTAGGGAACAACAAAGAAAATGCACACCAAAAAACAAAAATACACACAAAAAAGTGTGAAAATGCAAATGCCATTCCTTTAGAAAAAGGAACAGGAAAAACACCCAAAAAAAATGTTGTTCCTTGTAGGGAACAACAAAGGAAATGCACACCAAAAAGCAAAAATACACACAAAAAAGTGTGAAAATGCAAATGCCGTTCTTTTGGAAAAAGGAACAGCAAAAACTAAAAGTGTCATTCATTTAGAAAAGGAACAACAAAACCGCAAGTGTCGTTCCTTTGGAAAAGGAACAACAAAAATCAAAAGTGTCTTTCTTTTGGAAAAGAAATGGCAAAAATGCAAGTGGAAAAGGAACAAGAAAAATGAAAAGTGTCGTTCTTTTGGAAAAGGAACAACAAAAACACAAGTGTCGTTCCTTTGGAAAAGGAACAACAAAAATGAAAAGTGTCATTCCTTTGGAAAAGGAACAGCAAAAAATGCAAGTGTCGTTCCTTTGGAAAAGGAACAACAAAAATGAAAAGTGTTGTTCCTTTGTTTCATTTAAAATTTCTTTCAAAATCACTTGTCCATAAATTGACCTTCTTTTTCTCCTAGGACCTGCAAAAAACGAGTATCTTCCTGTAATAAAACATTAAATCATGGAGAAAGAGAGATGCGCGAGCTCCCTTAATCCAAGAATTATGCAAAAAACTAAAAAGTAGTTACTCTGTAGAACAAATCCATGGAGAAAATAATAAAGTAAAATTTATTTGTTACCTGCGGGAGAGCAGTGGCCAATCATGCTAACCTACAATGTTTTAATCATAACTTCTTTGTTTTTTATCAAAATTGAGTGATTTCAAAGCCATATGAGAGCTAATTCAAATTTGTATCTTCAATAAAAACATGTTTTAAATATTGAATGATATGATATGTCAAGTTTAGTTAGAACAACCTGCATAATAGAGTCATTTTCAATTACCTGGCTTAGACCAACAATCGATATTTCAAGCATAACTTTTTCGTTTGATGTCGGATTCAAATGATTCAAATTGGAAATTAAATTAGATTCACTTACTTATCTCCAATAGAAACAGGTTTTTAAGAAAATAAGAATTGATAGGTCAAATACTATAAAGAACAGCCAGAAAGATAGAGTTTTAAGAGTGCTGATTTACGATAGACAGTTAGTATTTTGATCATAACTTCCCGATACGATATCTAAAATTAGTGATTCCAATTGAATTGTAAACTAGATTCATATAGAATATACAATAGAAACATGTTTTAAAAATTCATTCATTTAGGCCTCCAAAAACTGACTGTCCCAACTCTGTTCTTGAGCTGCCTGCTAGACATCCTGTCAATGTTTTGGTTCTAAATTTTTCGTTTCAAATCCAAATTGAGTGATTCAAATTGGGTTGGAAAGTAGCCATCAAGGGCTACCTAGTATAGAAATATTTTTTAAAAATATTCCCTTTTGGTCCCTCAAAACATGACTGTCCCGACTGTTTTTTGAAGAAATTCCATCAAGCCCACAAGCCAAAAAAATATGATATTGAAGTATTTTTTCAAATTGATGATAAAATTGAATATGAATGTTTGTAGAACTACTATTTGAAATATAACTCATCTACATACACAAATGAATTAAAAATTTTTATCACCGATGTTGATTTCCGCAGCGTGTTGCAACAAAAAAAGACAACTAGTTTTACATAATAAAAAAAACAAAATGCATTTATTTATTCCCTTATTTATTTTATTTTCTACACTAACTTATTTTGATTTGAAAAATGAATATGAATATGTATAGGAGTACTTCCAATGGAACCATTTTCGAAATCGGGCTTCATGTATGCACATACCCAAATTTGAAAAACACATATTAATGAATATTAGGGTATGAGAAGCCAACTTCCCTTGAAAATATGGTGTCAAAAATTGTTGAAGTATGGAGTGATGCTGCAAACAAATGATGGAGTGAAACCAATCTTCAATGTATCCATTACTTTCTTGATTTCTCATATCCTTCAGATCATGATGTTCTTGAGCTTTTAAAATAGCTTGTTGATACATACTATAAGAAACCTCATTTTCTTCCATAGCTTCTACAATTTTTGAATTTGAAACTTATGAATCTCATGTAAGTTTCTCTAATGCGCTGTGAATAGAATGGTGGAAGGGTGGGTAAATTTGCAGTTCAACATTGTAAGCATTTGTACTAGTTATTATGGTGAGGAGGTGGAATTAGTAGAGCAGAAAAGTGAAGGAATGAGCATTGTGATGATGTGGTGGTTGGGTGAAGTGGAAAAATTAAAATGCAAGCAGGATGTTGTGGAAGAGCTGTGGAGAATATGGAGAATGTGCTTGTACTACAAGATGAGGGAGAGTAGTCATGCAATCATAAGGTGAACCATGCCAAACTTGTAGATAAGATTGGTGGTTATATTGAAATTGACATGGCTGCCCTAGAACATGAGTATTCCATAATGGATTATGTAAGTAAGAGAATGGAGAAGAAGTGTTTTGAACCATACCTCTAGCCCATGATTTCCATGGTTTTGACCTTATTGTAGCTTCCTCACCTCTTTGATATGATACTTCCATCCTAGATAAGGAAGAGTAACCATCTATGGTATGCTCCTTTCAGTCATGAGTGAAAAACACTTCATCAAATTCTTAATTTTTATGAACTTGCAAAACATCCAATTTTGCATTTAGAGAGCTAATAAAATCAAATTTAAAATGTTCAAGTAAATCATTGATTTTAGCTCTTATATCATCTATCCTTGTAGTAGATTTAGAAAAGAAAGAACAAACATCTCTAGAATTATTACCAGCCTTGGAGATTCCTCTTGAATACCTTATGCACAATTCACAAACATCATCATATGATAACTGAAAAACATCACCTTTTCCTATCAGATTTAAGAGTTCTAAAAATTTGTCTTTGATTCCTTTAAGAAGGAGTGTTTTTAAGATCTCTTTTTCCAAATGCTTATATTTTGATTTTTGAAGTTTGTATTGAAATTGATCTACATAGTCCTCCAAACTTTCATCTTCCCCTTGTATCATACCGAAAATATCTTCATCGGCCTTGCAATAGTCTTGGTACTTATTCAAGAATATGTTCTTCATGTCTTCCCATGTTTGGATGTAGTTCCCACCTAGGCTCATAAACCATCAGAGAGCTGCTCCTTTTAGAGTAAGAGGAAACACTTTCAACCTTTGATCATTAGTGTAATAATCATATCCTCTACAAATTATTTCAAACTCAAATAAGAATGTATCTAGATCTTCATTTGTCAAGCCATGAAAATTTGGTAGAGAAGATGGGGAAATTATGTGCATTTGTGTCACTCCTCCTAGATCTTTGATAGGAAATTCAAAAGTAGAAATGTGAGCTATTTCTTACCATAGTAGAAGATGTTCTTCATGTGTTCATTCAAGGCTCCTTCTTCAAATATTCCTGTCAATTAGTTAGTAAAATGGGTGGTGCTTACATCAACACTTGAGTGAAATCATGAGATTTATTTTTCAAAATTTCTATTTTTTTCTAGTCATTCACACAAAAATTCAAACTTTTATTTCTACCCTAGGTTCTTTTGTTGGCATTATGTTTCTGGTATGGTTATATGTTACAGATGTTGTACTTGATGGAAACACCCATGGCATGGCTCTTAATATGATGAGAATTAAGAAGTACGCAGGAGAAAAGTTCACGGAATTTTATGCAGAGAAAAGTTTATTTCATGTGGGAAACTTACCTTTGGTCCATGGTAGTTAGTCCTTGGAATTTGAACCTATGGTTTTTGGACCATGGCATCTCGACAGACGTGTTGATCCCTAGTATTGAGTTGATGGTATTGGTTTGTTATGGTTTTGGCCCGTGGTATTCGTCCATGATTTGAGGAAGAGCTTGCCTATATAAAGCAAAGGAGATCATTTGGCTTGTGTATGCTTTTGGGTTGAATATCTTAAGATCTGAAATATTGGGTTATTGTTTCAAAACCTCGATCTATATGAAAGTGAAGTGGAAAGCGAATCTGTGAAGGGTGACCTATCGGGCACTGCAGCTGCGGAAGTGCGGAGGCGCCGCAGGAGACGCCACAGGAGGCGCCACAGGAGACGCCACAGAAGGCGCCATAGGAGACGCCGCAGAAGGCGCCGCAGGAGACGCCACAGAAGGTGCTGCAGGAGACGTCACAGAAGGTGCCACAGGAGATGCCACAGGAGGCACCGCAGAAGGCGCCACAGGAGACGCCACAGAAGGCGCCGCAGGAGACGCCGCAGGAGGCGCCACAGGAGGCGCCGCAGGAGACGCCACAGGAGGCGCCACAGGAGACGCCACAAAAGGTGCCGTAGAAGGCGCCACAGGAGACGCCACAGAAGGCGCCGCAGGAGACGTCACAGAAGGCGCCGCAGGAGACGTCACAGGAGGCGCCACAAGAGACGCCACAGGAGGCGCCGCAGGAGACGCCACAGGAGGCGCCGCAGGAGACGCCGCAGGAGGCACCACAGGAGACGCCACAGAAGGTGTTCTGGGTTTAGTTTTTTTTTGTTATTGTGGATCTGGTTATCTGGGTGACTTACTGGTACTTGATGATCATTTGATATTTATGGATCTAGTTTGAAAATTTATGAAAAGTGGTCCTTGAAAGAAAAGAAGTAGGAGGTTGTAGCTCCCTTCCAGGAGAGAC
>APFE030959354.1:0-21637 GCA_000404065.3 Pinus taeda
ATTTTATATTTATTCCTCTCAGTAATTATTTATGTTGTGCAGTAAATTTCTTAACAATTGGTATCAGAGCCATGGTTGAGGGTTTGGGCTTAGAATGTATGCCTTCAGTTAAGGATTTATATTGGCGTGGCCAATGAAGGGGATGTGATTTTCATTGGATATTTTTGTTGCATCTATGGTTTCGTTGCTGTGATGTAATGTTTAATTGTGGACACATATACATATGAAGGTGATGGCAATATAGATCTACTTAGATCTGCATGTGAAGAAGGCAGATCTCGTCGGATCTGGTGGCCAAGACACCGAGCGTGAAGGACTGTGTGGCCAGTGGGATGAGCCAGAAGAACTACGTGTAGAATCGGAGGCACAATGTTGTCCAGAAGTACAGATCTGCGTGGGAAGAGGAGATCGGGCGGGCGATGGAAGATATCAGGGCTCAGCCCGAGGCGTCGAGTGAAGGGATTGTGATCAGGGGATGCATGTAGCTAATGGTGTATAATATTATGTATAGGATGTTGTTTGACGGGAGGTTTGAGAGCAAGGAGGATCCCCTCTTTCTTTGCCTCAAAACTCTCAACGCCCAGAGGAGCCGCATGGGCCAGAGCTTCGAATATAACTGTGCCGATTTTAGTCCCATCCTCAGTCCCTTGCTTAGAGGATATATGAAAATCTGCAACCAGGTCAAGGAAAAGAGGCAAGCGCTGTTCACGGAATCTTTTATCAAAGAGCGAAGGCAATTGGGAACCTGGTTTATGTGGTTTTGTTGATGAGGCATGACGGTGAACAAAGTCAAAAAGTCATAGCACTAGGTTTTCTCTAAGCTTCACGAAAACCTGCGTATATGTGTTCGTCGAGCGGGCATCCCGGATCTGGGGTCACTGAACCCAGGTTTATGGGATTCCTTGGAGGGCTTCAACAAGAGCCCGGGTTTGTTTATGCTGCGGCAGAAGAACCCCAGTTTCTGTGGTTCATTGCAGGGCTTCACTCAGAGCCTAGGTTTGTTGATGTGGCGGCGGAAGAGATATTTTTGATCTTTATTTTAATAGACATTGGTTCTCCTTCACGTTAAACAATAAATGAGCCAGAATATGGGGGCATTGACTTCGATCGCCATAGAAATAGATAATATATATGGCCACTGAAAAAAGAAATTATGGGCTGCAAGTCTAAAGATGGAAAGAAACATTGTCACGATATGAAGAATAAAATGAGCAAATCATATTGAGGATGGGTCAGAATAGCAGCAGCAATAAAAAAAAAATTAAATTAATGAAGTCAAAATTATTGCATGTAAATGGGCATACTACTGTAAGACCTCGTAAGGCATGTGTACCCCTCAGTGATCACCGGTAAAGTCTGGGTTAGACCTAGGTGATAGGGGGGATGTCAGGTTAAACAATACCTCGAGTAAAAACTTTGAGGGGGGTAAGAGCTAGAGTGAGCGGGATTGTCTCACTTAGCAGGTTTCGCTGGAGTTAGTCAAGGAACCCCAAGTCAAGTTTAAGGAGGGAAATTGTTAGGTAAACTTGACTCAGGATAGAGTCAAAAGTTGACGAGGATAAATAGTGATGGTTTTGGGGCACATGGTATTGTGCACCCATGGTATTCTGCCCCTGGTATTATATGTAATGGAGCCTGTAAAAGGCTGGAAGGACTTCATTGTAATGCATGGCCTGGAGGTGAGCGGTGAAGGCTCACTTGGCCGGATTGGCCAGGGTTTGGGCTAAGGATAATGAAATTTCATTATGATTGGGTTTTTCCCCAGATTTGGGGTTTTCCCGGATAAACATGTGTATTTATGTGTTTATGGTTATTGCTAGTTAATTTTATATTTATTCCTCTCAGTAATTATTTATGTTGTGCAGTAAATTTCTTAACATTGGTCGGTCCATTAAGCATGCCAATGCCATAAGCAAAATCAAGGGTCTTCAATTAAATGAGAATGGGTAGGCACTGATGCACCAACAATTTGTAGATGATACCATGCTGCAAGGAATCCCCATAGTCAAAGAAGCTTCAACCTACAATCAAATACTTAATTAATTTTCCATGGCTACAGGTATGGAAGTCAACCTTTCTAAATAAAATTTTTTCTTCTTAAACACTAACATTGTTATTCAGAGAAATATCTCAAGAATCCTTGGCTTCCAAAGGGATTCCCACCCCTCAAAGTATTTGGGAGTTCCTGTTATGACCAAACCAATGTTCAAAAGTATCCAAGAACCAATGCTAAATAAGTTGCAGGATAAAGTCAAAAGATGGACCATCAGAGCTTTGAAACTAGCTGGTAGGTTTGTATTAACAAAGGCTATTCTGTAATCTATCTTGGTTTTCATGTTATCTACCCTCCCAGCTCCCAAAGGAGTCTTGGAGCAATTCAGGAGTATTCAAAGAGATTTCCTGTGGGGTAAGGAGGAAACAAGGAAGAAATGGGCCCTCGATTCCTGGGATAAAATCTGTAAACCTAAGAGCCATGGGGGTTTCGACTTAGATAACTAGGAGATTCAAAGTAAAGTGCTAGGAGCCAAGCTTTAGTGGCGATCGGTTCAAGAGCCAAATGCCCATTGGGCAAGGATCTGGAAAGAAAAATATGCCAGCTCTTGGCACACTAAAGATCTCATAAGCATGTCTGGAAATATAAAGGGCTCTTACATCTAGAATGGAGCCTAGGATAATAGAAGCATAGTGAAAAAAAATAGTTTATGGGAAATCAGAGCAGGAGATCTAGCAGTCTTTTGGGAGGACAAACGACAACAAGAACCAACGTTGTTAACAGAGGATTTTTCAAGCCTCATGCAGGAAACAGATTCTCAAGGGTTAAACAAAGTAAAGGATTTTTGCGATCTTTCTCAAATCTTGGGAAAGTGGAGAAGCTAGAGAAACATTGACTGCAGAGATTACAACCCCATAAAAATAAAAATAGAGCCACTGAGAAGCTTACTGAAACAAAGGATGATCTTGGTTATAGAGGGGCAGGATCAATTGAGATAGGCCAACAACAATAAAGGCACCTTTAATCTAAAGGAAGCAAAAGGTGTTCTCCTTGGGCTTTATTCTAGTGTTCCAGACAAGACCTGGTAGCACCTATAGAAAAACCAAGGTTGGATGAAGATCAGGCTTTCCATGTGGTTGGTTTATCATAAAAAAATCTTGACTTGGGACAACATTAGAAAAAGGGGTGTTTTGGGGCCTTCCAGATGCCAGATTTGTGAAAAGGAGGAGACAATGGAGCACATTCTCAACAATTGTTGTTACACAACCTGGCTATGGGATTCTTTCTCCACCATTTTCCAATAGACATATAGAGATAGAGGAAGTATCATGAATACCCTAAACAAGTGCAGAAGGAACTTTTTAGAGAATGAATTCCTTAATTTGGCCTAGGCCTTCATGCCAAGCTTCATTATCTGGAATGTGTGGAAAGAAAGGAATAAAAGAATTTTCAAAAATGAAATGTCTACCCCTCAATGACTATATGATTTGATCTTGAAATAGATTAGGGAGACAGTTAGCACCACAGTTCACAACATCCCTAAGTATCCTCCCTCAGAGACTGAGCTAAGAACTCTCAAGCTTCTGGGAATGCAAGGGATTATTCCCCAAGGACTAAAAAGAAAGGAAATAGCTATGGACACAGAGAAGGATTATTGGAAACCTCCATCAAAAAGCTATATGAAATTCAACATTGATGGGGCCTCAAAAGGCAACCCGAGAACAACTGATTTTGGAGGAGTAATAACAGATGAAGAGGGTTGTATTATCTTTATCTTCCACTACCATTTAGGTAGAGCCACCAACCATATGGCGGAATTAATGGCTCTAGAGCAATGTCTAGAGATTCTGATTTAGAACCATAGCTCAAATGTCATTATAGGAGCGGACTCAGAAATAACCATTAACTCTATGAAATGAATCAGTTGTGGTACTCGACCAGAGAAAGTCTCAAATCATTGGAGACTAATCCAAGTTTACCAAAGAATTCAAGTACACCTCCACAGACTTTGAACTGTTAGTTTCAACCATGTTCGTCGAAATGCCAATAAGCTAGCAGACATTCTGGCCAACCAAGGTGTGAATAATGTAGAATGTGGGATGGCAAAAAAGTGGTAGGAGATGCTCCAGAGCCGTCTAAAGGCTCTCTATAATGAACAAGTTGCAGAGGACAGAGAATTTGTTCAATATCGAGGAAGGGTGACAAGCACAAATTTATTTTTCCCAGCTAGAGCTTCCACTACCTTTCATAATATACTTGGTAGGAGGGCAAGCAAAGTTTGGCCACTTTTCTCCGTGGATTAAGTTAATAGGAGTCCCCAGTTTTTCGGATGGCAACATGTTCAGTCATTTTCCATATCAGCGTAGTCTCGGATTCAAGTTCTGTAGGAGGAATAGGCTAGATGGGAGGTCAGTTTTTCTGGCTACCGGTATTTATACCCTTCCTGCTTTTGGGTTGGAAAACCTCGCCCCAGTTGGTTTCTTGGTGATCACATGTTTCCTGAGTGGTAAGCGGTTTTGCTTTTTCGGAAGCAATTCCATAGAGTCTTCAACACGCGGCAGGGGGAATTTTTGAATACCACCCTCCATCACTCATTATCGTACGATCATCTAAGGTGGATTTATTTGGATCTTGGTCATTTGATCCAGCCTCCCAGATCGAGAGTTCAGACGGTTTGGTTTGTTTTGTGGGTCCAGGTGCGTTTTCCCACTCTTTGGTGCAATTTGTGTGGTCGGCGGTGATCGATGCTGACTTGAGTGTGTTTCCCATGAGTTGGGTGTTGTCTGGGGTTGGGAGGGGGTTTTTTGCTATTGGTAGGGAAATATTTTTTCAGAGTTCTTGTAAATGGACTGATTTTTGTACATTAGGTAACTTTCTTTTGAATTAATGAAATAGAAGTATCAGCTCTTGCTTCAGCAAAAAAAGATACTTTGGGATTGAATCTTAATGGAATATATTTCAATATTTTTTTTAATAACAACAACATCCTTGACTTATTCACTGAGATATACAATAGGGTTGACAATCTTGTCAACTCGAAGAAAACACCAAGCAATATCCTCATCTTCTTCCATCTTCAATCTTTCGAATTATTCCTTCAAACATTATATCTTGGCTTATTTAACCTTCTTTTTCCCCTTATAACAAGTTTCAAGATTGTTCTATATATCATGAGTTTACTTACACTACATTACTTTGAAAAATTATAAATCTTACAAACCACTCAATATTATGTTCTTACCTATTGCACTAGATATATAAAGGGCCTTACAATATTTATCTATAGGATGAATATCAAGAAATTTATAATCAATCTTTGAAATTTCCTAAGCATTAGAATGTAATGAAATGGGCTAGGTCTCCATTCTTATCTATTATAAAGCATAGTTGGATTCATTTAACAATGGAGGGATAATTGGTAATCTGATCATGGCCATTTTTCATGAAATCAACCTTCTAGTGGTTAGTGTTTCTTGAAGGAACCCACTATGCTTCCACTTATCAGAAAAAATATCGTACTAAGAGGTGGAAATGAATCCATGTAGTTGAAAACTAATCATTTCGAAAATTTTCTCAATAATTAATCATGTAAAAATGTGCTATAATCATTTTTCATCATCATAACGAATAAAACCATGCGTCAAGAAGCCATAAAAGTAAGAGCAAACAATATTTTATGTGGAAACCCTTCCAAGGGAAAACCACAAATTCATTTTCTTCTTCTTCCTTAATTTATTTACTTATATTTGTAAGCACCTACCTCCTAAAGGCACCCACCCACAAAACGTGCGAGAAACTACTTGTAATAAGAAAAATCTAATTGAGACACCATCCTCGAAAATGTGTAAGCACATAGTTTCAATAGGTTACAAGCTTATTGAGGCACCAACCTCATAGATGTGCAAGCAGCTACCTACAATAGGCTACAACCTAATTGAGGTACTAGCCTCGAAGATGTGCAAGTTTCAGCTTCATTCAGAATTCAACCTGATTGAGGCACCAATATTGAGGGAGGAAACCACATCCTTCCTCAACTTCTTGTCAACTAATTTACATAATATTTCAAACTAGAAACACATTTTAATCAAAAGAGTTCTTCAAAACTAATCATGTTGATGTTGTGACAATGCTTTTATCATTATTTCATGTCATGTCCATACCCTGTAACAACTTTTTCATTAATGTAGTCACATAACACACTTCTTGGAAACTTTTTCATCCATATACATGCCAGTCACTGCAACCTACTCATAAGCCCCCAAAACAAAAAACATTCTTTCTAAATATCCAAAACACATCATCAATGATTTTTATGCCTTCAAAAATGTTTACAACTAAATCCTAATCATCATGCTTATTTCAAAATTAAATTTGCATTTGAAATTAGCCTAAAAACCCCAAAAAACCATATAAAACCATATAAACTATTAACCATTAGACAAAATGCTCTTTTTGAGAATGTGTTCTACAAAATAAACCTTTTTCCAGTAATGCTTCTATAAAATTTAGTCCTCCAGTCTCTTAAATATTGAACAAAATGTAAATAATGGAGCCAAATACAAACAATTTTTCTAATCTCATATCTAATGAGGTTTGAACCTATTACCTCGATTACCTAATCCATGTGTGATACCAATTGTACTATGTGATGTCGCTTATAATTCCATCTATGCAAAATGACTATGTTATAAATGGGTTGACTTCAAATTGTTACCATGAACTAGACTTTGCTCCGGAACAACAAATGACCAAATGCCAATATATACTTTTTGCTTGATACTAGGATATATGAATGATTCCTCTCACCTTTATGCATCAAAAAATTGTCGACAATATTTGAACCAATGATGAACATAGACCAACCAAGCCAACAACGAATCTCAAGCCAACTCAATCAACACAAGACTCATTCAAACTACGCCAAGAATGAAACTCAGACTAACTAGAGCCAATGAAAAACTTAGACTACGAGTCATCATTGAAACTTAGACCAACAAATCCAACATGAAAATGAGACATGCCAAGCCAAAATGAATCTCAGCCCAACTATTCTAAGAAAAAAACTCAAATTAGCTCGAGCCAAGAACAAAACCCAAACCAGCCAAGCCAACAACAAAACTAAGACTAACTGCACGAAAAATGGAACTCATACCAACTCAAGGCAACAAAAAACTCAAACCAACCAAGCCAACAACAAACCTCAAACCTATCTTTTTTTTTTCCAAATCAATGTGTGTCAAAGAAAAAAATGGGTGTTTCATATATATATATATATATATATATATATATATATATATATAATATATATATAGTATAATATATATAGATAAATATATTATAATATATATCTATTATATATAAAAAAATATATATAATATATATATATATATATATAGAATATATAATATTCCTAAGGCTCATGAGGGCCAACCTTGGGGCCACTCTTTATGCCATCAAAATTAGATTTTAAAACCAAATAACCATGACTATCAATCATGTGACCTTGAAAATGGCTAAATAGATTGGTGCTCAACCCTTTCTCCAGTATGGGTGTGTCATGTGACCTGATCCGTAAGGGTCCATGGCCATCAAAATTTTGACATCAACATGATGTCATCATGCCATATGGCAGCTCATGAGAGGTGCCACATGTGACCCATGTTTGGGAGATTGACCAATTAGAATGCGTCATTTTCACCTTGCATGTGGGAGTTCCTAATGGCACATCGTCACCCTGCTGACATCATGTAGCTTACATGTGGTTCCATGTCATGATTTTTGCCGCAATTGCTTCCAACCAATAATCATTTGTCATGTCTCACATGTCACGTACTTGCTTGTCCATAGAAGTATTAAAATTTGTGCATGTCAACATGCAATTGGCCTTCTAATTCTTTATCTAATTATCAGATTGATCAAATCCATGCATAGTTGCATGACCTCTAATACCAACTCAAAGGGATTTACAAAATAATTTTCTCCTATGGAAAAATCTACAATGGCAAAATTGGGAGATCATATAAAATAAGAATAAAAAAGCATGGAGCATATTAATAATTAATGCATTCACACCTCTTATATTATAGAGCATTCCTTGCATTATAAATATCATATCTACCTTGAAGACACTACAATCATCTAAAAGGAGGATCACTAATTCAGAAGAAGATTCATCCGAACAACCTCAATCATGATATCAAACTTGAGATTAATACAATCTACCTCCCTCTTATCTCTCATCTCCATAATTAGTTCCAACTCTAAGACTTCAAAATTAATATCAATTCATCAATATATTAATATTTTATTCTATTCCATTAATACATCAATATTAGATATACTAATTTATTGGTATATTATATTAATATTAGTACCATACAAATTAATTAATATTTTTTCATAAATATATTAATACATAATCTTTAATAATATACTAATTTATATAATAAATTGTATTATGTTATATTACATATATTATTAATATTGGTAATATTAATATGATAAACTTTTAATATATTATATAGATTTAGGATATTATAAATAATAATAATAGGATATTAATAACATAATTTGATGTTTATATATGCCGAAATATATTAATTACTATTAATATTTATTAATAGATTAAATCTCTATATATATCAATCTATCTCAATACTTTATTGTATTGTTTAATTATAAATATTGGTACATTAACATATAATATATAAATATTAAATATTATTTTTTTTTATCGGTTTATTTTAGTTTTTTGAGTTCCTAGATTTTTTTTGTAATTAATATTTTTGTTGTATCATTTTTTTATATTTACACATTATCTCCCCCTCTTCTTTGTCTTAACCATTTGGTCCTAATAATCGGTCATATTTTGGACTCAAAACATCCACTACAAATGACTATTGATTCATTACGACATCAAAACTTTGACAAAAATGCAATAAAATTTAAATATCTTTAATTCCAATTGATACGGGCATTCATTACGACATCAAAACTTTGACAAGGATGTAACAAAATTAAACATTTTTAATTTTAATTGATAATGGCATTTAGAGTAGGCTATCATACATGTTTTTGGTATCTATTTGACATCAATCACAATACTATGTAAAACATTTACCTTTACTTATTTTTGTGTTAAGAAATACATAAATAATAATAAGAGGTAGTGACTTATGGTAAGTATGTTTAACTACATATAAATTTTACTTATTTTGACGGAAAAACTGGTTTACGTTATGATAATTTTTTTTATAAAAAATATATTTATTTACGTAAAATAATGCCTAAAGTTTCCTTATATCTAGTAATTGAACTTGTATCTTCAACTGTAGGTTATTGTACTCCTTTAAAATAAATTATTGTATTGGTTTAGATAAGTTGTTTTAAATGAGTTATATTCATTTTCAAGATAGACAGAAGTGTTCTTAGGACATTGGCTATTCAATAAATATTTTTCTTTAAGTAAAATATAACCACCTAAATATAAGGATGTTGTTATCTGGACCGGACTGTATGATCAACAAATAGCAGCAGGACGGTTCAACCTCATGCCACGTCTATTCCAGAGGTTAATGAGTATTAATGAGGGGAGAGATTGAGTGTGTGGCAGGAGTAAGCAAACCCTACACCCCTATAGCAAGCATCTCTTATATAAACCTTGTCATTCAAAGAGTACCTTCATGTCGAAGTGCATTGACGATAGGACGCAGTTGAAGAGTTTCCAGGTTATTATGGGGTTTCAGCTTCTTATGATTCTCTACTGCAGTAATTCCATGGCCCCATGGATAAGAGACATGCCCGTAATCGTTTCAAGGAGAAGGCGCCATCCGATCAAGGTAGACAAGGGAAAATGGAATGCCCATGAAAAGAAAATGGGTGGTCTTTCTTTTTTCTATGCAAACTGTCACTATAATCTGTGTTGCTACAACATTTAGAATGACAAGTTGGGTGGGTATGTAATCGGTTAAGACATAGAGTTGTAATTTTGTATGGAATATTTTCTCCAGCATGTCTCATGTCTGGGTTGTACCTCAATCTATCATAGTCGTGAAGAGGCCATATTTTGAATCAGCATTTAGTCACTCTCCAGACGGATGCAGTTTTGTATCCTATGTAAATTTAAGGATATACTATAAAAGTTTTATTTTACAAATTAAAAAAAAATATATATTGTTGTTTAATGCGGTATTTTCTCCAGAATTAGACACTTTAAAGAGCGAAAAAGTATTCAAATAAATATTAGTAGCTTAAGTAATTATAACAAAAACAATTCATATCTGAAAATATTTGATCCGCTACTTTCCCAAGAGTATTCAGACTTTTGGAGTTATGTAATTTCTTAGATGTTAGAGTGGGTATGTATATATATATGACCCATTTTCTGATATAGAAGCTTTTATTGGACCTGCACTCCAGAAAACATCATCTCAGCGTGCTTTGATACCAAAGCGATAAGGGATTCCACAGCATCTACCATTTTTACTAAAGAAATGTTAACTCCTTCTCCAACTCCACAATCTCGCTCCATGTAATTGAACCTGCTGACAATCTTGGCAAATTGTGGCTCTAACCATAAATTCTAGGCTCCCGAAGTCGCACCAACATTCTGTATAATCGATCGAGCCCATTATTTGTCATTTGATACCTTTGTCTCCACAATTAATGCCACATCGATTCTCACAGACCATATAAACATGAAAATTTGAAGCCATAATGGAAATATTGTTATCCAAAGCAAAATTCATTACATTCAAGGTTCTCACACACGCAATCTGCATCTCGAAAGTTGAAATAAAGGCCGCACACATTCTCACTCATTTATTAACCATTGAGCCACCTTGCTATCTATCCTTTAACCTACCAGGCTTGACGAACATCACCCAGATGGCCGCACGAACTCGTCATGTCATTTACTAGCTGCCACATTGGTTGAAGGGAACTTTATCACGATTAATAATGTTTCAAAATAATACCGGATTGAAAGAAGTGATAAGACATCACACCCTGTCTCAAATTTAATTCCAAAAAATGTTTGAAACAATGATATTCTAGTTAGAGTTATATTCCGGAGATTGTTTTTTAAATGTGTTACCTTCATAACACCTTGTTCTAAGAAACTCCTTGCTTGGTCAGAGATTCTGCCACTCTACTGAAATTTCTCTCGACATGGAACAGCGCAATCAAATTAAATTTGTCCATTAATAACTTTTGATGTAGAATAGGGTCTCAGATTTGGTCTATATTTTCTTATAATTATTGAGTCATTAAATTTTCCATTAATAACTTTTGATGTAGAATAGGGTCTTTGGTCTATATTTTCTTATAATTATTGAGTCACAAAAACAATGAATGGACGAATGTTCGTAGAGTAAACAATTCCATGCTTTCCCATAAAGCCAAAAAAAATGGCCTGATTATTTTTACAGAGCCTTAAAACCCAAAAAATTAAGTTTCCCTTTCTCCCTTTCTTTCTAAAAATTAGCAACTTTTCACAATGAGTATTTTTGAAATGAGTAGTTTTGGAATTAAAAAAAAAACTGATTTTGATGTAGGAGCATAAAATCCCCCCAAGTTCAAATTGAAATCTAGAAGTTTCCAAAAGGAAGATTTTATTATGATAGTATTGTTTTGAGTGATATTATGGATATTTTGAGGATAGATCAGATCTTAAATGAACTGATCTTCGTAGTATTTATTTATGTGTGTAAGCCTTAGGGTGTTGAGAGGAAAAGAGAGCAATATAAGATCAAACCAAGAGGATGGCATGGCTTAGAAAGGCCTTAGTGTATAACCAATCTCAAATTTAATGAAAATATGTATTATGTGTAACTATGTGTTTCCATGTGCCTCTGTGTGTAAACCTTGGATGTATAAATCTCATTACCTCACAAGTTAGATGCATGTCAGTAGAAGAGTCAGAGTGTAGGTTGGGTGTACAGTAGAAGCATGGAAAATATCCAATATCCATCATTAATAATTGTAGGACCGATGGTGATCTTCTGATGAATGATATTGGGCAGATCGTAGAGGCTGAGATCTTTCATTCACTAATTTTGAATTAATATAGCAAGGAACAATGGGATCTAACATTGTCATTTATGTCTTAACCTTTTCCTTTTGTTAACCCATTCAAACAATGAGAAATTAATCATATCACTGATTTGGGAACTAATTCTCGAGATATCAATTAACATGCCTTGAGATATGGTGAGTTTGACACGATTTGTAGTCTTATCTCTTTTCAAAGAGACATCAAGAAGTTGTATTACTCATGTAAGTTGAGATTATTAAAGACATGTTAACATGACATTTGATGGGTGATATGTCGACTGGCAATCTCGACGAACAACAAAGTTCATGTCAAGTGCATGATCCCAATCTAAGTATCATGATCAATACTGTAAGGTGAAAGTTGAATTCTTAAGAGATTGGTGTAAATTGGAAATGGGCCAAGATATGAGAAGTCTATGAATTAGTACAAGAGAAGGCTTATACCTTTTCGACTTAGGCTTTTGGCATACTGGATGGTCCCATGTTTGTTCTAGCTAGTGCTAGAGTGAAGGAGTTTGACATTGACATCAATTTCTTGGCATTATATTTAGAGTTGGACAAGGAAACTTGGGTTTGCAATGATATGTTGTGGTAAACAAGAGGTTATGACGCATTCTACTTCTTTTGTGGACATGATTAGACCAATTTCATGGGCCCATAACCAATAGGATACAGAGATCAAACTCCGACATAAGTTGGATTTTGTTAGCCCAAAAATCATATTATATCGAATGGTGTTAAAGTGGGGAAAGGATTTCTTGCTTACAGGAGAAAGGAGAACAACTTCAATTGTAGTTGCATAGAAGTTCTTGAGATAAATTCATAGTTGTAAATGTGTGTAGAGTTGTCTAGAGTACAAAGAGCCTTAGAAGCTCTTGAGAGGAAGTGAGGAGTGCACAAGCCTAAATTCAAGAGTGGTCAAGAGGTTCTAGCAAAAGTAACCTGGAATACCAAAGGGTCAAGATGAGGAGAAATCTTGATGTGGTATTAGGTAGCATGTGAAGAGGCATGATAAAGAAAAAGGCTCGGTTGCAACTGGTTTTTTAGTATAAGGAGAAAGAAGACCAAGATTTAGATGAACGTGGTGTAGTAGTGAGGAAGAATGATCAAGATATCATGAATATTTTCTACCCTATGTTGGGCCATGGGATTGCCATCTTTTTTCATCTATTTTCTTATTTTTTCCCCATATTTGACCAAAAATACCACATTTTACCACTATAATAGCTTTTATTCACCCAAATATGTCCCTTCCCATATATCACTTTCTTGGTCTAACTCTGTTTATATTTGGCATAAGAACTATTGTCTTAACTGATTTTTATTACAAAACTAATATATGGGCTTTTTAGGTTTAAGCGGTTAGTTGAGGTTGTTCATACAAGATTTCATTTTCAGTTTACTTTACCAATTTGGATAAAATGCTTCGTGAGTTTTTGTTGATACATGAATAGTTTTCCTAGTGCATGTTGTCTTCTCTAATTAGTCAAATGGACTAGATCTAGGAGTGCTTGAAGTCAAATTTAATTCAACCACCGAGAGATATTCATGGAGCATATAGATCACTTAGTTGAGATTCTTTGTAAAATTATTGTAATTAAGGGAAATTGTTATAACTTCACCCCTACCGTGCAAACTATTGGATGATTATATATATATATATAATATATATATATATATATATATATATAGATATTAAATTACATGAGAATTGAAATATTTCCATGATGATCTTCTTGTTGTATTCAAAAGAATTGTTGGACACCTAATCCTCAATGGGTTAGTGTGGAAGCCGAATAGACAATAAGAAGTCCAAGAGACCTTGGGATGTGAAACCCAACGGTCAAACAATGTACTATACATGTATATCAGCTGTTAATAAAAAATATATTCTCATGTTTTATCCTTCAGATTCTCTTGTTGCCCATGTGTGCTTAACATGGTATGAGAGCGGGCGTATTCCTGCGCTACATAATTTCTTTGAGCCATTTGCTTTATGGTCTTTATGAGCAGGTCCTATTTTTAATATTGTTGCCTTTGTAACTCCATTTTCTTCCTATTTTCCTGTTTTTCCCATATTTCAGAACTGACACTCCTGACCTATTATTTCTCTAGCACCATTTTTATTCACTTGCCTTGCTCGGACCTGCTATCTCTACCCTTGCAAGAACGCATCTCTGACTACAATGTACTCCTGACTGTGACCTCTGCACATTCCTGAATTTGTAACTAGTCCGTTGATTTCAATCCTAGTTTCAGAGGATTTCATGTATAACCGTCACAGTATGCTTCTCCATTTCCGCTGATGCTAGATCTAGATGTCTGGCATCTAAATAAGGTGATATGTGTTTGATTTGTACTACCACTGAAAGGAAATATCCAGGGAGCTGAATGAATTCTGTCTAGGCCAAGGCTATGTAGATCGATATGTAATTGCAAAATGTAGAAAGTCAGGTCCGTGGTTTGAACTCGCGACCGGATGGGCACAAGTCCTATGTAACTCCTATCTACTGCAATCATTCTCTGCTATATTCTCCTAATGGTTATTTTTTCCTCTGTCATATATTTCTTGCAACCCATTCTCCACTTATTCTCTGCGTTAGATAATTTTGTTGGAAGGCAACATTGAATATTGCATGCATGTGATATATCTGTGTGATGTAGTAGTTGAATAAAACATTGAAAGCAACGTTAAATAAATGCTAGATGAAACCCCTGTCATGATGAAGTTTGGTTTGAATTGTCAACCTGTGCTATTCCTTTTTCAATTTCTGATGCAACGGTGACTATGTATCTTTCATTGTTCAATTAATATATCTCTTGCCGAGATATCTCATGATGATTGGCATCGACAACTAGGTCGTTTTAGTCAGATGCGAGCCCAAGTCTAGTGCCTCCATTCTGGTTGAATGTTATGTATTCGAGCCATCCTTTGTGGGAACATTGTGAGTGCAAATGATCGAGCATCATATGGTTGACATTGTATTCCATTGATGCGTTGATTTAAAAGAAAGGGAATATTGTGCATTCAGTTGAGTGTTGGACTATCTCCACCTTAAAATTGGTTCAACTTGCCAGATGAACATTGGTCTGTGTGAACTATGCATGTTGATGCACTGAATGATGCGTTGACTAATTTGAGATATGCTAACATCACTGCATTATGTGATTGAACAAGTTCGGATGACGCATAACCGTGATTGAGTTGTTTTCAAACTTACCATATGCTCCCTTTTCTGAAGATTGCACACTGTGTTGAGCTCCATATAGTGAAAGGCGTATGGTGTATATTGGAATCTGTGTATGAAAATTTGGTATGGTATTTAGTGAAAACCGTATGAATGAAAGGCATATTTGGTATGTTGTACATTGGAAAAAAAGTTAATTAAGTTGTTTCCGAAGGAATTTCTCTGGTCGACAGTTTGTTTAGTTACTTTTTTCCCTTATAACAATGTAATGTTCACTATCGGCATTGGGACGCTCATTGTTGTTGTGGTAGAGTGTCGTTAGTCCTTATTTTGTGTGCTATGGAATGCGTTGCAGATCATAATAGTGAAGTACCTGTTGTCTACTAGTGAAGTACCCAACATAACCCTAGCCTCCTCCCATTGTCATGAATAGTCAACTCACTGTCTTGAATGATATTAAACGCCACTCGTGGTATTGAACGTTGCTCCTACGTTGTTATTCAAATGATGTTGTCCCATATACATAAACACATTGTTGTTCCATATATACAAGGCTAGAACTTACATGTTATATATATAAATATGTGTGTGTGTGTGTGTGTGCTTGATTTTCCTCTTTCCTTCTTTCATAACACTGTTGAGAATTCTGAGCACCTTAATTTCCATGTATCTCTTCACATTCCCAATTAACGAGGACACCTGTAGTGAATTTCATCACCAGACACTACCATATACGATTCAACGCTCTCATCAATGGGGACTTTTCGATTTTTTTGTTAGAAGACGGATCAATCTATCAAGAAACATCATGCAAATGACAACAGGTTACAACATCAATGGTTGTCGTTCTGCATGTAAAGTGTAGATTATTATAAGAAAATTCGAAGTCTGAAGCCATTTCACTCCACCTATAGCAGATGAAATCGCTTGATGGAGACTAGCCCCTTTGTCCTCACAAGAATAAATATGTCACCTACAATATATTTCAGCCTGAACGATAAAAAAACTAGCTTATGCATGATGATGTATGATGTGATGAGAAGAGCCCCCATCTGCATTAGACACCAGTGAGAAAGAGATGTCGTGTGTAAGTTTTGCTTGAAGCTGATGTGCGGTTGTGGAGAAGGAATAGCCAGCTAGGCAACAGTTCTCAAAAGCTCAAAAAGCATTGGATAATCTATGTGCAATTCTCAAAAGCTCAAAAAGAATTAGATAATCTATGTGCAGAGATGCAAAACGATCAACAACTGACAGAGGAATTATAATTTTGTCACCCATTTGCAGTTGAGGTTTATCAATAAAAGAAGCCGGAACAATGGAATTCACATCTGTATTGCTAAGCTATTAGCGATCGTGTCGAAGCATAATGTTGGGTATGGTACATTAGTGTGCTTAAACAATGGCCATTTCTATGAGATGATTAAATTCATTTTCTAAACATTAGTCCATCTACTTGTTTCTTTCACATAATGCATGGTTCAATCACTCATGTCTTATGGTCCAGTGTCTTGGGACTACTAGTACGTATGACCTCTGGTTAGTATGCTTTGAAGGAAGCAGTATATGGTATGAAAGAAAAGGTTGAATGTTGAAGCAATATTCCAACATTGTTTTTTGAGTTATTTTGAAACAAACAAGTTTTGAAATCGTAAGAGGTCCGTTTTAGAAATCCATCACTGCAGCGCATTTTTGCTCCTGATATTTTGATATTGCACCACTCTTAGATTTGGTGTTTTTGCCAGTCTTTTTGTAACATTCAAATACATCTTATTTTTAAGAAAGTTAGCAATTCTTTGTTTGGTTTTGAGAGTACATTTGGATTCAAGAATTTAAACCTTTGGAAAATGGCAAGGTTTGACGATGTATTAGAGTTAATGAATGCACTAATACACTCCACTATTGGTGGGATGGTAAATGTCAACAAAGACATTCTTTGTGACATTCAGTCCTACCTACATGATGCACAAGAAAAGATATATTTTTTGCAGCTAGAGTCTCAGCTCCAGCAAGATGAGCTTCAACAGATTTGTCATTCCAAATTGTTTTCTACTTAAAACAATATGTTGTTCAAGGTTAAAACAAACACCCATCAATAACCAACAAGTGATGAAATTAGTAAGATTGAGGTTGAATCAGATCCAGAACCCAATAAAGCAGCGAGTTTACATGTAGATGCTGAAGTTCAGCTTGCACTTCCCAAGCCCATCATCAGACCTTGGGAAGAGCTTGTCCACAACAAACACAGAACTTTTCCTTTCATATTCTAGACTACTCAAGGCCCATTCAGTTTCAAAGTGATGGATTCCTTCATGACAATTCACCTCTAGCTATTCCATATTCTGCCCCTCTTCCCCAGCAACAACAACAATGACAGATTGTGAAATGCCAACACTGTGACTAAGTTGGCCATCTAAAGGATCATTGTTTTGATCTTCATCCATGTAAGCACTATCATAAAATGGGGCATTCTTCAAACATATGCTTCAAAAACAAACGTCCTGCGAGAACAAAGATTCATCTTGGATGGATCACTTCGTGGTAATGGGGATCAACAGCCAAGAAGATATTTCAATCACATGTCAGAACTTGTTCCAAAGTATTGAACAGTCTTTCAGTTGAGTTTTCTCCGTCATCTCACCTTGTATCTGACAGGGGGGGAAATGATGGTCATCTACAAGCGATCCTGAGCCACAACTTGCCACATCAGATTCAGAGTTGTAGCCAGAGACAAAGACGCCCCTGAGCATGCCTTCAATTGGTAATCTGGGACACTTCCTCTAGCAGAAGACTTCAGCTTCTTGCTAGTTTCGGAAGAATTCTAGGAACAAAATTGAGAACACTTCCTCTAGCAAAAGACTTCATCTTCTCACTAGTTTTGGAAGAGTTCTAGGAATTGCATTAAGCATTCCAGAGTTGTTGGTCATCCTTAAACCATCACAATTTGAGACTTCCCTTTTTAGGTTGAAGTTCTCCCGTTTATGCGGGGTGAGACCTCCCTTTCATGGTTGAAGCTTTCCCTCTTCAAAACAATAGGAGCACTTCCTCTAGTAGAAGACTTCAACTTCTTGCTAGTTTCGGAAGAGTTTGAGGAACTGCACTAAGTATTCTAGTCTTGGTGGTCATCCTTAAACCACCGTCCTTTATACCGACATTTCAGAGAGCACATTCAAGGCTAGTGCTGCCATGCATTTTTTGCACATTTTGTATTACAGCTCTCTTCTTAGACTCATACATAACCCTTCGGATTAAGGGGGGGAATGTTAGACACCTAATCCTCAATGGGTTAGTGTTGAAGCCAAATAGACCAAAAGAAGTCCAAGAGACCTTGGGATCTGAAACCCAATGGTGGAACAATGTACTATACATGTATATCAGTTGTTAATAAAAAAATATATTCTCATGTTTTATCCTTCAGATTCTCTTGCTGCCCATGTGTGTTTAACAAAAATTATAAAGAGGAGAATTGTTTTCCCATGGGAGAAGATAATATTTGAGGATTGGAAAGAGGGGAGAAGCACTAAAGCATTGTAATCCTAATGCTTTGTTAATGTAAATCTCAAGCTTGTGGAATTACGTCTTTCTCTAAGTAGCCTATGTGTTGTTTATTGCATCAGACCCTATTGAGGATGCAGGGCTCTCTTTCTTAATAGGAATGACTTGTTAATTAGAGTATAGTAATTATTTGCATTAAGTCTTCTCATTTACGTGATTTTTTTTATTGTCAAATTTATTTATGAGTTATTGATTGCAGAGATATTTTGAATGGTGTGACAACATAAGTCTTGGATAGGTCCCTCTTACTAGTTTATAATTTACACATGTTAAGATATTGCATCGCGGGCATTGAAAATGCATGCAAGTATACTAGAAAACCATAAGGAACCCTCTTGTAATACTGTAGTGTATTATCTTCTATAACTAGATTAATTCCATAATTAAGTTATACAATTCTAAGCAGTGGGTTTGTGGTGGCATTTCTAGGTAGGTAGTTTGGGACATCACAATGTTACAACAATCACCATCCTAGATACATATTAAATACAAACGAACAACAAGGAGCTAGATCCATATTACACAGAAATGAATAACAAAGAGAAAGTCAATAGAGAAAGGAACAGGGAATGAAAACTATGGATGCATTGATTTCAATGTATGTGATATCTTGTGATATCATATAAATAGATGGATGGTGTGCATTATTTTCGAATTAATTAAATTAATAGTGTGCATGAATTTTAGTGTATGCATAAAGTAATTATTGATGCTAGACATTGATTTCTATGTTACAATAGTCATTAGTATATATCCATGTTAAATGGAAATGAAAAACAAAGAGTCGAGATACTTCTTAATCATCAGTGTAGATCGATCTTAAATAGAATTGAAACGAAAAAAAAAAGTATGTCAATAGAGAAAGGGACAAGGAGTGCAAATTATTGAGGAGTGTCAACAACAAAAGGGAGAATTAAAGAGTAGATCAACAAAGAAATAAGAAATGAAAACTAAAGAGTGACAAGAATAGAAAAATAACAATTTGAATGACATAAAGAATATCAAAGAGAATTTTGGAAAATAAGGGAATAGTGAATGACAACTAAATAGTTTCAAGAATAAAGAATACAATAAAATGTGCACTGAAGAAGAAATCGACAAAAGACGGCATGGGGAATGACAATGCAAGAGCATGAAGAATAGAGGAAACAAAAAGGTGAATAACAAAGAGAATATTGATGAAGAAAATAACATTCAACCATCTCAGGCATGGTACAAGATGCAAAAGAGAATCCCACGAAAAAAATGTTCAAACCATATATATGCCCAAACTGAACTTATAAATTTCATTGATATGAATATTCCATATTCTATATTTCATGATAGGCTAAACGGATTAGATGAAGCTCAAATATGTTCATTGTGTGAGGAATCATATTTTCAAATTTTACACTATAAAAGAGGTTTCCACCTAAATAAATTTGATCCCTCTCAATACATGTTATGTCCATCCCTAAGATAGATCTATACAAATTATGATATGCATGTAGATATTGTATAATTTTTTTTGAATTAATTTATAAAATATGTATCTATTTTTATACTTATCAAATATTAAAATTTCCAATCTTTCACTATATATATCATTTATTTTTCAAATTTTACAGCTTTGAAAAACATTATATGAAAAAAAATTATTTGTTTAGTATTAATCGAAATTAAATTCAAATAAATTTATATTATTTTATAATTATTAATATTCATAATAATTTTTAATTTTTAAATAATTGCAAGATATCCTAAACCATAATTAATAAATAATTTTTTTGAGTATCAGTCTTTCATCACCTATATAAATTTAACTACACCCCATATATATATATATATATATGATAAAAACATTAATTAAAAAAATTATTTTTTATATTCAATAAATCTAACTATAAATAAATAACATGTAAGGATATACAATAAATAATAAAACATTATAAATTATTATTACACAAATTTTAAATAATTAAAATAAAAACGTGGGAAATCGTTAGCATTTTCATGTAAATATAATTATGAATTAATGGCTAGAGTATGCCTCTGAAAACTTATCTTTTACATAAGTAAATAAGTTACTCACCTAAAATCTATAGACATCTAAAAGCTTACTCCTTATAAGCCATCAATAAATAATTCCAAATGTGGATAAAAGCTTACTCGTTATAAACCATCGATAAATAATTCGAAATGTGGATTTCTTTGACTAATAAATAATAGTAATATATCTATTTACATTCACTAATAATAACAATTTACATTATCAATTTCACAAATAAACTATAATAAATTTTTTCAATATAACAAAACCCAAACCAAACCAAATCAAACATATCATCACCACCAAAACTATGACTAATACATATCATTTCATCACCACTCACACGCAAAGTCACATATTTCAACATCTATGAGGTTAACACAAAACAAAAACTATGAGTAATACATATCATTTCATCTCCACTCACACGCAAAGTCATATTTCAACATCTATGATGTTAACACTAAACGAATCAAACGACTCAAACTGAATTAAACAAAAACTATGATTAATATATATATCAACGTATTAACATCTTTTATGTTAACACGATGGCTATGTTTTGGTAACATTGAAAGTCAAAATCTTGAGGGAAAAAGACTGGGATATCTGTTCATAATCTCAACTTATGATTTCTCTATTTTTTCAGTAATGGCCATGCATGTGGACATGATGGTTCAAAATAGTGTTAAAAACTTTGAATAGCATACGCAATTGTTTGTGGCTCTCCTAAATCCAATACTATTTTCAAGACATCAAAGGAAAAATATCTACTCATAATCCTACAGACTTATGATAGCCATGCTTGTGGAACCGAATGTT
>APFE030959356.1:0-15614 GCA_000404065.3 Pinus taeda
TTTTCTTGTTCATGCTCATTATTTATGGTATTGGTATGCAAAAATAATTCAAAGTATAAATAAGAAAGATTTAGCACAAGAATTAGATAATACTGATTCACCCCCCCTCTCAGTATTATTGTTAACAGATCTTGCACCAGGATGTCCAAATCTGCGCCGCAAACTCGTTGCCTGGAAAAATTGTCTGCAACGCCACTGATTTTTAGATCAGCGATATCTCCTTCATCTGGACTCCGATTTGGCCAATTTTTTTTTTTTTTTTTAAATCAGGTATTTTTTCACAAAGAATTCAGATGTGTAATTAGATTTTGCATATGTTGCCCCAAAATGTACAGATCTGATCTGCAAACTCGCTGGCCCAAAAATTCCTGCAAAACATTAAAAAAAAAAAAAAAATCTCCACTTTTTCCGAGGAAAGTTCTCTGATACCACTTGTTATAGATCTAACCTAGAAAATATATGAGAATAGAAATAAACCCAATAAATAACAAGATATGAATATAGATAGAAAATGATTCTGTTTATTAATATCAAACCCTTAAGGTAGGGAAACACCATACATTCACTCAAGGAAGGAGAACACTCCACAAGCCATATGCCTGTTCATACAATAATCCTTAACATCTTTCAATGTGGAGTCTCTAGCCTCTATATAGGCCTCAAACATACAATACCATGGGTCATTACCATGGTTCCCTCAATACCATGGGCCCATTACATTATTACTAACTACTTGTGGTCCCTTACATGATGCGGGTTAACCACCTTATTTATTACTATGTCCCATCCCATTATTACATTATTCCCTTGGGTACCTCCCTTTGTATCCCATATTATCCCCCCCTTGGTATATAACATCCTCTCATCTATCTCTCCACCTGGATGATTACAAGTTGTAAGTAAAGTTATGTCAGATGTCTCACTCCCAAATTGAGCTTATAGACAAGTTGTTGTTCCTTCAATTTTAGTTCTCTTGAATTGTTGATGAAGTTGATGCCTTGAGGAGTATGTTAATGGACCTGAAACTGAGTAATGATTCTTAAGCGGGCTTGGCCAATCTTTAAGAGGATACCAGAAAGTGCGAGATTAACCTCAATAGGCTAGCCACTAAAAGTGAATGATAGTTTTTGCTAGCCCTTAAAAGGGAATTTTTTTCTCTTTGTATGCATGATGAGGAAAGGATGTTATGAAAAATCCTATGTTTTATAATCATGATGGTATGATAATTCTTTGTATTGGTGATACTGTTACGAGTTTTATGGTTTACTTTGTAATCTTGTAGCTATATCAAGGGTTGATCTTTCATTAGTCTTTGATTCTATAAGCAGTTAAGGCTAGTGTTTTTTTGGATATCCAGACTGATCTGAACTTTGAGGATGTAACCCTCATGTATTTTTTTGCAACCAGGCACATATTTAATTCAATCGTTACATATTTTTGTTTCAATATATTATTATATATATATATATATATATATATATATATATATATTCATTTTTTTATGATGATGATAACCACTAAGACCAATACGGTTTATTGAAACTTTAGAAACTAAGAGATTAACTGAGACTCTTTAAAATTTCATTTCTATGATCAAAAATAAGGGAGAGAAAATTTTCTAGATCACTATAGTTTTGGTGACTTAACAATTCTAGAAGGTTGGTAGTGTGTTAAATGTTTTGGAAATGAGAATGGATGTGAGTAAGAGCTAGGAAATCTAAGAGAGTATTTTTCATCTTTGACCCTCTTAGTATTGCAAAGGTGACAAACTCTTTCGTCTTAAGGTGTTTTGCGAATAGACCAACACTTGGTTTCACTTCGAACCTCATGAGAATTAGTTCTTATCTTCACAATCTTCATTTTATTCTTAGCACTGATCAAAACAGAAAGAAAATTATGGTTAGCAAGAATGGGGTTAATCACCTCTTTATAATGATGATGATAATTAACATCCACTAATACCAATGTAGTGTATCGGATCCCAAGAAAAGAAAAAGGATCTAGTTGCCATTCTTCAAAATCTTGTTTGTAAGATCAAAAAGAAGGGAAATAAGTGCTCTAAAATCACTATAGTTGGGCTAACTTAACAAATTAAGAAGATTGGAAGAGTGGAAAATGTTAGGGAATTGAGAGTAGATGTGAGAAGAGTCGAACTGTCTAAAAGGAATTTTTTTCATCTTCCACCCTCTTAGTATTGCAAATATGACAGATTCTATTGTCCTACGGAGTCCTGGGAGTAGACCATTGCCCAATTTCACTTTGAAGCTCATGAGAATTAGTTCTTATCCTAGCGATGTTGATTTTTTTCTTAGTATTGGTCAACACAGAGAGATAATTTTGGTTATCAAGGGCGGGGTTGATCACTTCCTTATAGTATATTAGCTTCCTTTTACCCTCCAACTCCTTTTCATCCCACAACTTATCCTTAAATTTGGAGGTAATAGTATATTTGACACTATCCTTGCTTCCCATGATGATCTCCTTCTTTATCCCCCAATGGTTGAGCTGAGATTGGGCATCCTCACGCCACTTGTGCTTGAGGCGAAGGTGGGGGTTTTGACTAAAGTTAGAAGCAATTTTTGGGAGCCTCTTGGATTCCATGCTGTAAAGATTCTTCTTATACATCAGATATCTAAACATAGTTTTGTTTTCAATGGGGAACAAACCAACTTTGATCAAGAGGATAGGATAGGGAGTATTTCCCTTGATCTTGAGGTTGTAGGTTATGTATTGTTTTTGAATCATCTGAATCTTTCTCCACGGTTCTTTGGATATAGTACAACTCCAAACTTCACATCCATATAAGACAACAAGGGTGGCGAATGTCTCAAATGGGAACCTTTTTTTACTCCCAATGTAAAGATCGATTGACTTACAATTGTTGTCAATTTCATAATTATTTTCGAACCTCCAATAATCCTTTTCTCCATGCTATAATTTCAATTGAGCTGATGAGGAATGTCAATACCCAAATATTTAAAAGAAGAAACCTGCTCTAAGCAATGGTTATCATAGAAAAAATTACCATGAGTGATCTTTTGGATTTAATGATCATGACTTTAGTCTTGTCGGTATTAATTGTCATACCCATCTTGGAGGAGTAGACATGAAGAGTCTTAAACTGTTTGTCTAGGTCATCATGGTTTTTTGCAAGAAGAACAATATCATGAGCATAAAGGAGAAGAGTAATGATTATACCAGCAAGCTCGGTGCCCTTTCAACATGTAGTTTTCAGACGCTTCTCTAGCTTACTGATGTAAATGCCAAAAATGATAGGGGATAGGGGACACCCTTACTTAAAGCTTCTCTGATCTGAAACCTCCAATGAATCCAAGTGTCAAACAACCCATCCCCTAAATTCAACAGAGCATCAACTTCATCTCCATCTTCTACACTATAACAAGAGCTGATCTCTTCATCATCTGCCAACCCAACATCATCATCATGCTGCTGCTTCTTATCATTATCATCAGTTATGGAACCTGTAGCTTCACTGGATAAAAAACCAGAAGAAAACTCATCTTTTAACAATGGTATGGACAGATCCCATGACAACTTTACATTTTCAAAACACCAAAGCCCAATCCCATGATCTCCCTACCCACTTCCTTGCAGCTCAAACTCATGATTCTCAGACCTAAACATGCTGAAATCTGTAACATTAAGCAGAATTATTCTTTCAGAGAAACCACTCTTATCAAAACCAGATACTTAATTGACATTTTTCTCAATTAGATCATTCCTTCTTCCTCCGGTACAAATACAAGATACAGTATAGTTTCTTCCCTGAAATTCCTCCTTTTATATAAATTCTGGCAGTGGCCAAACGCTATTCACGGTTCCTACCAAATACGCAGGTAAATGCATTTCTCTTTGCCACCTGCCACTCACGGTTCCGTCCTCATTCGAACGGACAAGTTCACGCATTCATCCGATAAAGTATACGTATCCACGTTGAACGGAAGCTCCCAACTCTGCGTCCCCACTCCCATATACAATATATTACTTAATAATTCCTTAATTAAGTACAAACACGAGCCGTTTGTATGAATTACGTAAATGTGTGAGATAATATTAAATATAAGGGATTCCAGAAGAACCAATTCTTGGAAGGATCTATTGCCGCTGCGCGTGATGTCACCACGCATGGCCACTCCCCATCATCCACACAATCACCATAGACTTTTGGCCACACAACTCAGAAAAGAAATTTAATTGACTCTGGACATGCCTCAGAGTCTTCACAGATTTCTTTAAAGATTTAAAGATCAGAGACCGCGAGCCAGCTGTAAGACATTTTTCATGCATTTTTAAAGTTTACAAATGAATAAATACAAAGATTTAATGTTTCACATTGAATCAGTAATTTCTTGTCTAGCAATTTGCACGCCAGAAATTTATGACTATAACTGAGATTTGACTATATATTCAATGAGATTCAAAAGTTTCGATGATTTTAACACAGACATTTACAGTCACAGCAGTTATCATTTTATTAATTTCGAAAAAATTAAGGGTAGAATTATTTTAAATTTAAGATTTATTTTAAGTATAAGTCTAACATGAGTTGAGAGGAATCAAATTTCTTCACATGTCAATTTTTTTATAAAGTTTGTTTAAATATCTTGTTGAAATATTTTTTAAAATTATAAAGTTTAAACATTTTAATGAGACCTTTTTTTTTAACTTCTAATTATTTTTACAATATATTCACTTTTCTTATTATATGGAACATTATTTTTCTATTTGGAACATAATTCACGCACTATTTTTCTATTTGTAACATAATTTTTTATTTTTATTTTTATAAAGGGGCACGGATGGATGGACAAACTTACACACCGCTCATACTGGACTGTAGAATGAGCTTTTCTATGCAACACGAGGTATAATAGAATGGATAAAAGTGAGGGGAATGGATTTGAGGGAAGTAAAATTATTTAATTATTTAAAATAAATAAATGTGTGTATTTTGGAATAGGTTTTTTGAATTTTAATTTTATTATCAATAAATATTAAGTGAATGTTAAAGATTTAATGCTGAGAAAATATTTAGTAGTCTTCATACATGAATGTCAATATTTCTTTCAAAAGTAGTGTTTTTTTTTTAAATTAAATTGATTAATTAAAAAAATATAATATAAGTTAGGTATATGAATTATAATTTTATGAACATGTGGAATTAGTAAGTCATGGTATTAGCCCATAATATTGTAAGACAGTTGATTTGTGGAAAAAAATTACTGTAATAAAGTTTATTTACAAGTTAAGAACTTCCATGGGAAAATGGTGTGGATCTCCATAGTTGTAATGACCCCAGTAGATGTAAATGTGAATTTTACTATGGTAAAAGACAATATAGTAGTTGTTGTTTATGTTAAAAGAAACAAAACTGTGATAAACTACATTATTGAATAAATTAAATATTTTCTTGAAATGTTGGCTGCCTCTGGGAGGTGGATTTCAAAGAAAGAAAATCAGTTGTAATAACTGATTGGAACTACCCTCCCAAACAGGAAAAGTCCTGGGTGTAGGGAGGAAGTTCTGTGCGGACAGACGAAAGAGATCTTTCGAAGAAGAAAGAAAAAGGAAAATACAAAAGAAAAACAACTGGTTAAGTCTGGTAAGGACCAGATAACCAGGCACAAGAGTGCACAGATCTTGTTGAGGGCTGTAGGCCTGCAAGATGGCTCGAGGGGAGATTTCCATTGAATGAAAGGATCTCACGGATGGGTGGAAGAGCAGACTCGAAGCACAGGTTACTTGCTTGAGTATCTGTGTATGACTCTGGTGAACCAAGTACGGTTTCAAACCCCAGAGTCCTTTTTAATTAAAGAGGAGCTTACAGTAACTACAGTAGTTAAACCATACCTGTATTTTACCTCTTTAAGGACTGTCACAGTATTTATATGACTGTTTAAGAGTAAGACTAAATACAGGACAGAGTATTAGTCGATATCACAGTGTTTATATGACTGTTTAAGAGTAAGACTAAATACAGGACAAAGTATTAGTCGATATCACAGTATTTATAAAACTGTTTAAGAGTAAGACTAAATACAGGACAGGGTATTAGTCGATGTTATAGTATTTGTATAACTGCTTAAATGTAGGACTAAGTACGAGTACTAGTTGATGTTATGATTGGAAACTAGTTCTGCTATTAATAAGACTACACCGTTGTCAGTAGAAAAATAAAAGCCTGTTTATAGGAAAAGAAATATGCCATAAAATAATCATAGAAACATAGATATGTTTTACGAAGAAGAATCTTTTAACGAAACAGACTATTCCTCATACATTGAATATAAATGAACTGTACATATATTCTACCATCAAGAATGAGCCTGAAACCCCCAGCGCCGTGAAGAAAACACAAGCTGTGGGCGGGTTCAAATCCCAGTGTTGGGAAAGAGAAGAATCCCTCGTGGAATATGTGGAAACTGTGAAAATAGTAGATTTAACACACAAATCCAGACATGAAATTTACTATGCAGATTGCACAGAAAGAAGGCATAACGTATCCAATTATCAACAGAGCTTCAATACATAATAGTTGTAAACACAATGACAGTGAAATCAGTTTACATGAGCTATAAAAGGAAATATACGATTTCAGAACAAGAACCCTGTGCATGCTATCCAGGAAGAAACGAAAACTCTAAACATGCGAGTATCTCAACGTTCGTAAGAAAAGAGCAGTATGATGCTACCATTTAATCATTGCAAAAGCCGGTTAAGACGAGAAACATATAAAATATCGACATAAGTTACTCGAAAACAATAGTACAACCTGAGTAATTAGATGAGCCCAGCCGTCTTTGAGACGAACAACTGTTTATAAAAATATAAGAGGAAATCTTCAATACCAAATTAACTGAAACATGCACTGCAATTAAACATGCACTGTAATCAAATGCTAAGCACGCATGTTTATATAGCCACCATCTATTCAGAAGTAAACCATTCCTGAGGAACGGGCAAAGGAATATGTCCATATATCATATGCAAAAATATAAACAAGATCGTAACCCTGGGAGGGTAACCAGTGCTGTTACAAGGATAAATAGCCACAATCTTAAATAAAAGTAAAGTCTGGAACTGCTAACCCGAATCGAGCATTACGGTTAAGATCAATGCCGTATATCACACAGTAGATTCTGTGGTTCAAGTTCGGGTATGCCTCGAAGGCAAAAATGATACATTAAACCATGAAACGTTTAAATCTATCCAGAAACTCCGTCGAGTACGAAAACTCACTAGGCAGGAGATGTATTCAACCAGACATTAAAAGAAAGAAAAACGTAACTGTGAGGGTTTCCTTTTGGAAGACTACCTCAGCAAATGGCAGCAAGGAAAACCCGCATATGCATGGCGGTCTGCAATAAAAAGAAAACGACATGAATAACTCAGGCTAGGAACTCAGGCTTGTATATGAAAAAGAAACTCTGTAAAGAGGGAGAACCTACCTCTTGCCGCCGAAGAGGGCCGAATAGTCGAGGTTGGCTACCTTGACACCATCGAAGCCGCAGTTGAACAATCTCACCTGCACACTGTCAACAAAGAGGGGAGATTATCCACAGATTGCTACGATTCATCATAAGACCATAACCTAACAACCATTAAGATCAACACCCGATGTATTTACCTGTGTAAGTTTGTGGCTGGTGCCTCATGGCTCCCGGTGAAGTTGCAGGTAGTGGGAACGGCAGTGACGGGTTTCGAACCAACGTTGGAGCACCCGAGCAGAGCTGAATGGATCGCGTAAACAATTAAACCCTTCATTTCCCAGTCGAGATCATGACCGTCCACACAAAGTGGGAAATCAAAGCGAGAAGGCTGAGGACTCTGAGCTCGAGGTGTCACATGGCCTGACGGACGGACCATGCCACCTGTCCTGCTATGCATTAAGACCAGGGAGGAGTTGGCGCCAGAAGAGGCTGTGGCCGAACCGCCAAACCCCGCGCCCATTTAATGTCACTATACACTGGGGTGGGTTAAAGGTTAGGACTGCGGTAGAGTCAGTGGTTCATAAAACAATAATATTATAACGAAAACATTGGTAACTCCCGGATGTTGAGTTGTAATGCGATTCAACAATATTTCAGATCATTTATTAATGTTACCGCAATCATTAAGGGCTAGCTATGTGGTTAGACATACGGCCATGCTCCAAGAACTAGAACTTTAATATGGATTTGTTGTTATATGTATGGCATATACCAATTTTTTTTTTATATATTTATGTATATGTGATCAAGATCATGACAAAATGGTATCAGAGCCCAGTTTCAATACTGAGGCCTCAAGCATGACGGGTTTCACTGTGCAGAAGCGTATACTATGCATACATATGAAGAATAATAATTTACTTACTGTTGTCCTGTTTATTTAGGGGTGAGATACAGAATTACAACAACTACCAGTTAAGCCAGAAAAAGTAACGAAATGCAAGGGAACAGCAGTAACCCTTGGGAGAACCCAGAACTGTGGCTACAGTTGGGAGAAGAAACACGAAGTACCAACCTTGCAATCCTGGAAACTATTCAGGAGTTGAAAAGTGAGATGGCACGGTTGCGGGAGGACAATGCGTGTTTGACGGTAGAGCAGGAAAGAATTCTGAAGAGTCTGTCAGACAGGCAAAACCCACCTTTATCTAACCCCAGCGCGGAACAACAGAGGATGACAGAAGAATAAGGCTATCAGATTGAACCTGAAAATTCAGATGGCAAAGAGGATCACTCTGATAATGTACCACAGCAGCAAACCTCAAAACGTCAGTAAATGGAGCTGCAGGGAGAATTCCGGAAGATTAAACCCCCACACTTCGATGGAGAACAGGAAGAAGTAGCAAAAGCATGGTTAATAAATATGAATAAATATTTTCAGTTGTATGAGTATGATCATAACTTGAAGGCAAGGCTGGCTATTTTCCAGCTACAAGGTAAGGCAACCTTGTGGTGGGAGGAAATTAAGATTGTCAAAGGGGTAAGTGAAAGGACCATTACATGGGAGAAATTTCAGAAGTATTTCAAAGAAAGGTACCTAACTGAGCGCTTCTACGACGAAAAGGCGAAAGAGTTCCATGATTTAAGACTGGGGCAACAGTCTATGGATGAATTCATTAACCGCTTTACCTCTCTGCTACGTTATGTACCTTATATCAAAGAGGAAAAAGGCAAGGTTCAGAGGTTTGTGAGCAATTTACCTTCATATATAAGAGAGAGGATTGAGTTTGACAATCCTAGAACCATGGATGAGGCTATTCGTAAAGCAAGGATCTGCTACCAGCAGAATAAACAGAAGGGGGATACTTCAACTAAAAGATGGAATGAAAAGAGGAGTAATCGGATGGTTTGGAGCAGCAAGGGAGGTCGCAGCAATGGAAGTAAGGGAGTTGGTAAAGGGTTAAACAACAGATCTATAGCAAAGAGTGCGCCTCGAGCTAGGCCAATAAGTGAATCAAGAATAAGCGAGAAGCCTGTTAGGCTAGAAGGTGAAGGGATGAGCAGACCCCTAGTTCAGTGCTGGGGCTGTGGAGGGCCTCACTATGTTACAAATTGTCCACAGCGAAAGGGGACAGACCAGATATCCCAGAATTAATGCAGCTTTGGAGGACCACCAAGCGGAATACCAGCCTTCTATGGTTGAATTTGAAGGTAAAATTTCAAACCTTTCTATAGCTGTTCTTATTGATCCAGGAGCTACTTTAAGTTATGTTAGCCCAAAGATAGTAGAACAGTGTAAGTTACAATCTGAAAAAATTCAGAAATCCGTGGTCGGTCCAATTAGCTACAGGAGCCAAGAGACGGTTCTTGGCCAAAATAAATAATTGCTCTTTAACCATAGCAGGGTAGCCAATAGTGGCAGATTTAAACATACTACCCTTGGGTTCATATGACATCCTAATTGGGATTGATTGGCTGGAGAAACACTGGTCCTTAGTGAATTGCAAGACGAAGACCATTTACTATAAGGATGATCGTGGAGAGCAACAGGAACTACAAGGAATCAAGCATCCCGTACAAGTTCGACCCATTACAACATCCCAGTTAGCTAAATGCATCAAGAAGAAATGTCAGATCTATGCTATTCAGGTGGGATATGCAAATCAGAAGGATAAAACTGCTATGCTGGGAAATATACTGGTGGTACAAGAATTTGCAGATGTTTTTCCCGAGGAAGTACCGGGTTTACCACCTAAAAGAGATGTGGACTTCACTATTGAATTGATTCCGGGAGCAGCAACCGTGTCACGGGCACAATACCGCATGAGCGTACCTGAACTAACAGAAATGAAAATGCAACTGTAGGAGCTGCTGGACAAAAATTACATCCGTCCCAGTGTATCACCCTGGGGAGCCCCAGTGTTATTTGTCAAAAATAAAGATGGAACTTTCCGGATGTGTATTGATTATCGTAAGCTGAATAAGCTCACGATAAAAAATAAGTATCCTTTGCCTCGAATCGACGAACTTTTTGATCAAGTGAAGGGGGTAACGGTATTCTCTAAAATTGATCTGCGATCTGGTTATCATCAGATCAGAATTAAAGAGGAGGATATCGCTAAGACAGCTTTCAGAACGAGGTATGGACATTACGAATTCGTGGTGCTACCTTTTGGTCTAACCAATGCACCTGCTACCTTCATGTGTTTGATGAACAGTGTGTTCCATAAGTTCTTAGATAAATTTGTGTTGATATTCATAGATGATATTCTGATTTACTCCCGATCAAGGAAGGAGCATGAGGAACACCTTAGAGTGGTGTTGCAAACTTTGCGAGAACATCAGTTATATGCAAAGTTTAGTAAGTGTGATTTCTTTAAGGAAGAGATATAGTACCTAGGCCATGTAATCACAAAAGAGGGGATTGCAGTTGATCCTGAAAAAAATCAGAACTATTATGGAGTGGCCCATACCAAAGGACGTAGCAGACATCAGGTCCTCTATGGGACTCGTTGGTTATTATAGAAGATTTGTGGAAGGCTTTTCAAGGGTAGCATACCCTATCACCTCCTTACAAAAGAAGGGGAAAGTATTCAAGTGGACCGCAGAATGTCAGCGGAGCTTTGAGCAGCTCAAGAACTTACTCACCACCGCGCCTATCTTGAGTATAGCTGATCCTAATAAGGATTACATGGTCTGTACTTACGCGAGTAAAGAAGGTGTGGGAGGAGTGCTAATGCAAGAAGGAAGGGTCATTGCATATGAATCAAGGAAACTAAAGGAACATGAGTAGAAATATTCTGCTTAAGACTTGGAATTAGCAGCTGTTATCCATGCACTAAAAATGTGGCGACATTACCTTTTGGGCAGGAAATTCCTGTTGTTGACAGACCATCACAGCTTGACAAATTATTTCAGTCAACCCACCTTAAATACGAGACAAGCTCCTTGGGCAGACTTTTTAAGTGGGTTTGATTTTGAAATAAAGCATTTGAAGGGAAAGGAGAATCTGGTAGCTGACGCATTGAGTCGAAAGGTGCAATGTGTGTGCAGAATTTCGGTCAGTAAATGGCAGAGTACCTTACTTGAAAAGATAAAATTAGCAGCTGATCAAGATGCTGTATATCAGCAAATTAAACAGCAAGTACAACAGCTTTCTGAGAAGGAAATACAACAAGGATACGAGTTAGACGATGCCAGAATGTTGTACTTCCATAAAAGGCTGTATGTACCCAATGAAGATAGTCTTAGAAAATTGATTCTAGACGAATTTCATATCAGCCATTACACCGGGCATCCAGGATACCAAAAAATGGTCGTTGCACTTCGGAAGGAATACTATTGGCCAAAGATGAAGAAAGAGGTAGCTGAATATCTAGCGCGATGTCTAGAATGTCAACAGATTAAAGCGGAGCATTTGCATCCAGCAGGGTTGCTACAAACCTTACCCATTCCGGAATGGAAATGGGAGACCATTTCCATGGACTTTATAACTGGGTTACCTCGAACAAAGAAAAATAATGATTCCATTATGGTAGTGGTGAATAAGTTAAGTAAGGCAGCACACTTCATACCGGTACAATCCACGTATAAAGCTGTGCAAATTGCTCATATTTTCATGCAAAATGTGTTCAAGTTGCATGGACTTCCGAAGGTAATAATCTTGGATCGTGATGTTAAGTTCACTTCGACTTTTTGGAGGACATTGTTTGCTGAGCTAGGAACACAACTGAACTTTAGCATAGCCTACCATCCTCAGACCGATGGTCAAACGAAATGGGTGAACGAGGTAGTGGAAGACATGCTGAGAGCATGTGTTATGATGAAACCAACCCAATGGAAGGAATACCTTCACCTGGTTCAATTCGCATATAATAACGGGTATCATACATCAACACAACTGAGTCCCTTTGAGGTTCTGTATGGGCGAAAGTGTCGCGCACCCTCAAGTTGGGGTGGACCTGAGGATAGGTTAAGATTTGGCCCAGATATGCTCAAAGAAATGGAAGATATGGTGAAAAAGGTGCGTAGCAACTTAAAGGCTGCGCAGGATAGACAAAAAAGTTTTGCAGACCGAAAGAGAAGGTTCAAATAATTCTAGGTCGGAGACCATGTTTTCGTAAGAATCCAAACCAGAAGGAGCACCTTGGAGTGGAGTGGGTGTGCCAAGCTGGCACCTCGCTATTTTGGACCTTTTCAAATCCTGGCAAGGGTGGGGCTAGTAGCTTATCAGCTTTCCCTACCAAACCATATTAAGATCCACAATGTTTTTCATGTTTCCGTACTAAAATAATACGTCTATGATCCTAAACATGTGATTCAATTGCAGGATGTTCAGGTAAGAATTAAATCTGGTTACTCTAAATAAGCTTTATTCCTAAATAATGAAATAAATAAATCTGTGCTGTTTGCAGGTCAAGCCGGAAGGCGAGTTTCTGGTCGAACCACTGACCATTCTCGACAGGAGAGAAGTGCAGCTGCGGAAACAGGTTATTTTCCAAGCTAAGGTGCAGTGGCAGCATTATGGGCCTGAAGAGGCCACTTGGGAGGATGAGGAACTCCTTAAAGAAGCTTACCCGAATTTGTTTAAGGGAAACAGACATCGGGACGATGTCCAATCACAGGAGGGGGAGATGTAATGACCCCAGTAGATGTAAATGTGAATTTTACTATGGTAAAAGACAATATAGTAGTTGTTGTTTATGTTAAAAGAAACAAAACTATGATAAACTACATTATTGAATAAATTAAATATTTTCTTGAAATGCTGGCTGCCTCTGGGAGGTGGATTTCAAAGAAAAAAATTAGTTGTAATAACTGATTGGAACTGCCCTCCCAAACAGGAAAAGTCCTGGGTGTAGGGAGGAAGTTCTGTGCTGTTGGGATAGACAGAAGAGATCTTTCGAAGAAGAAAGAAAAAGGAAAATACAAAATAAAAACAACTGGTTAAGTCTAGTAAGGACCAGATAACCAGGCACAAGAGTGCACAGATCTTCTTGAAGGCTGTAGGCCTGCAAGATGGCTCAGGGGGAGATTTCCATTGAATGAAGGGATCTCACAGATGGGTGGAAGAGCAGACTCGAAGCACAGGTGACTTGCTTGAGTATCTATTTATGACTCTGGTGAACCAGGTACGGTTTCAAACCCCAGAGTCCTTTTTAATTAAAGAGGAGCTTACAGTAACTACAGTAGTTAAACCAGACCTGTATTTTACCTCTTTAAGGACTGTCACAGTATTTATATGACTGTTTAAGAGTAAGACTAAATACAGGACAGAGTATTAGTCGATATCACAGTGTTTATATGACTGTTTAAGAGTAAGACTAAATACAGGACAGAGTATTAGTCGATATCACAGTGTTTATATAACTGTTTAAGAGTAAGACTAAATACAGGACAGGGTATTAGTCAATGTTATAGTATTTGTATAACTGCTTAAATGTAGGACTAAGTACGAGTACTAGTTGATGTTATGATTGGAAACTAGTTCTGCTATTAATAAGACTACACCGCTGTCAGTAGAAAAATAAAAGCCTATTTATAGGAAAAGAAATATACCATAAAATAATCATAGAAACAGAGATATGTTTTATGAAGAAGAAGCTTTTAACGAAACAGACTATTCCTCATACATTGAATATAAATGAACTGTATATATATTCTACCATCAAGAATGAGCCTGAAACCCCCAGCGCTGTGAAGAAAACACAAGCTGTGGGCGAGTTCAAATCCCAGTGTTGGGAAAGAGAAGAATCCCTCGTGGAATATGTGGAAATTGTGAAAATAGTAGATTTAACACACAAATCCAGACATGAAATTTACTATGCAGATTGCACAGAAAGAAGGCATAACGTATCCAATTATCAACAGAGCTTCAATACATCATAGTTGTAAACACAATGACAGCGAAATCAGTTTACATGAGCTATAAAAGGAAATATACGATTTCATAACAAGAACCTTGTGCATGCTATCCAGGAAGGAACGGAAACTCTAAACATGCGAGTATCTCAACGTTCGTAAGAAAAGAGCAGTATGATGCTACCATTTAATCATTGCAAAAGTTGGTTAAGGCGAGAATCGTATAGAATATCGACGTAAGTTACTCGAAAACAGTAGTACAACCTAAGAAATTAGATGAGCCCAGCCGTCTTTGAGACGAGCGGCTGTTTATAAAAATATAAGAGGAAATCTTCAATACCAAATTAACTGAAACATGCACTGCAATTAAACATGGACTGTAATCAAATTCTAAGCACGCAGGTTTATATAGCCACCATATGTTCAGAAGTAAACCATTCCTGAGGAACGGGCAAAGGAATATGTCCATATATCATATGCAAAAATATTAACAAGATCGTAACCCTCGGAGTGTAACCAGTGCTGTTACACGGATAAATAGCCACAATCTTAAATAAAAGTAAAGTCTGGAACTGCTAACCCGAATTGAGCATTACGGTTAAGATCAATGTCGTATATCACACAATAGATTCTGTGGTTCAAGTTCGGGTATGCCTCGAAGGCAAAAATGATACATTAAACCATGAAACGTTTAAATCTATCCAGAAACTCTGCCGAGTACGAAAACTCACCAGGCAGGAGATGCATTCAACTAGACATTAAAAGCAAGAAAAACGTAACTGTGAGGGTTTCCTTTTGGAAGACTACCTCAGCAAATGGCAGCAAGGAAAACCCGCATATGAATGGCGGTCTGCAATAAAAAGAAAACGACATGAATAACTCAGGCTAGGAACTCAGGCTTGTATATGAAAAAGAAACTCTGTAAAGAGGGAGAACCTACCTCTTGCCGCCGAAGAGGGCCGAATAGTCGAGGTTGGCTACCTTGACACCATCGAAGCCGTAGTTGAACAATCTCACCTGCACACTGTCAACAAAGAGGGGCGATTATCCACAGATCGCTACAATTCATCATAAGACCATAACCTAACAACCATTAAGATCGACACTCGATGTATTTACCTGTGTAAGTTTGTTGCTGGTGCCTCATGGCTCCCGACGAAGTTGCAGGTAGTGGGAATGGCAGTGACGGGTTTCGAACCAGCGTTGGAGCACCCGAGCAGAGCTGAATGGATCGCGTAAAAAATTAAACCCTTCATTTCCCAGGCGAGATCATGACCATCCACACAAAGCGGGAAATCAAAGAGA